>ML100322.1:0-13002 GCA_003697995.1 Taxidea taxus jeffersonii | reverse complement strand
CCTTCCTTCCTTCCTTCCTTCCTTCCTTCCTTCCTTCCTTCCTTCCTTCCTTCCTCCTTCCTTCCTCTTCCTTCCTGTTTTTAGTGTTTATGTACAACTGAAGCTTCCAGCTAGATAAACAAAGAAAGTCATGGAATTCTGCAGATGGTAGAAAAGAACAGATTCTCTAAAACTAAAACAACACTATCCTTAATTTTTATTACTAAAGGAAATGAATGGATTCTTCCTCTTACTTTGTGTATTTCTAGAAGACAGAACTAACTTTCCATTAATGTCTTTTCTTTGTTGGTAAAAACAAAAACAAAAACAAATAAACAAACAAAAAAACCCAAGGACTAAGACTTCTGACACTTATTCTAAAAGAGAAGTAAAACAAATGTAAGAGAAATATTTTTGAGTGTAGTTCTTAGATATAGTTCAACATAAGAGCTAATAGAAACAGTTCTAATCAAACTTTTAGTGACTGTACTCTATTAAATTTTGAGCCACAATATGGACTCATAAGTGCAATTGTTTTTATTTCCTTTTTTCTTTTATGAATGTTTAATATAATGTCCATAATATTAAGCTACATTTGACAAACAAGTATAAAGACTTCAGTACTATAATAGTGGGAAAAGAAAACATCTACAGTTCACATATATCCTATGTATGTATATATGTGTGTGCTTTGCTAAAAGACAATTTACATAAACTCTAACAAAGGCACATTAAATTTTAAAAATCAATTCATAAGGACAAAAAATAATAAATGGTAAAACAAAAATTCTGGAAGATTTTAGATAAAAATTTTTACCTTGATGTCTGTCTGTAGCAATTATTTTTCTTTATTTTAAATTTCCTACTTTTCCAACATTTCTCAGGCTTCTTCCCTAAACAAATATTTATTTATACTGAAATTAAAGATATAAGAAATAAAAATTGAAGGAAATAGGGATGCCTGGGTGACTCAGTCAGTTAAACATCTGACTGAGTCAGTTAACAGAGGGAGTTAAGCATCTCCCTCTGTTGGTTCTCCGGCTTGTGCCTTCTCTCTCTCTCTGTACGGTAAGTAAACAAAATCTTTAAAAAAAGGAAGGAAGTATTTATTAATTTGCAAGTAAATAAAAGTATCTAATTTCTTTTTTTTAGAAGATTTTTATTTATTTGTCAGAGAGAGAGAGGAGCGAGAGCAAGCACAGGCAAACAGAGTGGCAAGCAGAGGCAGAGGGAGAAGCAGGCTCCCTGCTGAGCAAGGAGCCTGATGTGGGACTCGATCCCAGGATGCTGGGATCATGACCTGTGCTGAAGGCAGCCACTTAGCCAACTGAGCCACCCAGGTGTCCCAAAAGTATCTAATTTCTTAAAAGGAAAATATAAAGTATGTACCATTTACCATCTTGTACTTCAATGAAAATAAAGACGGTGTCATCCATCTTACTGACTCTAAATATTCATTAATGTTTCATAAGTTTTCCTTAACTTTCAGAAGTTGGGCTGAAGCTATCATTCCACTTTTTTTGAAACCAACTATAAGCCTTTTAATTTTTCTTTTCTCATAATACATTTTTTAATTAAAAAATTTCCCATTTTTATTAACATACAACTTACATGCAATAAAATTTATCATTTTTAGTATACAGTTTTGTGAATTTGGTAAGTGTGTACAGCCATGTAGAATCAAGATAAAACAGTCTCATGACTTTTCGCCTGACACTTTTCCAAATTCCTCCACATTCTCGTGTAGTGATTCCCTTCCCCCATCCCTAGTCCCTATCAATCATTGATCTGTTTTGTGTTTGTATAGTTTTGTCTTTTTCAGGATGTCATATAAATGGAATAAAATGCATTTATTCTTCTTTCATTAAACATAACTTTTTGAGGTCAGCCTATGTTATTGCCTATGTCAGTACTTCATTCCTTTTTATTTCAGTGTAGTGTTCCATTGTATAAATTTCCACTTTGCAAAATTCACTCCCAAGCTGAAGGGTATCAGGATTGTTTCCAGTCTTTTGCAGTAATGAAGAAAGCTACTGTAAATATTTGTATACAGTTTTGGTGCAAACATAGGTTTTGGTTTTACTTGACTAAATTCCTGGATTGAGGTATTAATTCACTGAGTCAGTTCATGCTTAACTTTATAAGAAAACTCCAAACTGTTTACTAACATTGTTGTATCGTTATTTTTTAAATTTATTTTTTACCAACAGTGCATAAGAGTTCCAATTGTTCTGCATCCTTGCCAGTTCTTAGTATTATCAGTTTATTCTTTTTTTCTATATTAGGCATTCTAATAGGTATGTAGTAATATCATATTGTGGTTTTAATTTGTATATCTCCAATTACTAATGATATTAATCGTGCAATTGAAATGAAAATATCCTGAATGTCATTGATTTTTAAGTATTAATTTTTTTTTTGCATTTTATCTTCTGTTTCTTTCCACTCAAGAAAATAGTTTTGTGTTTTATTACTTCATGGAAGGTGTTTGAGCTGAAAGCATAAGGTATTTATTTATTTATTTATTTATTTTTAAAGATTTTATTTATTTATTTGACAGACAGAGATCACAAGTAGTCAGAGAGGCAGGCAGAGAGAGAGGAAGAAGCAAGCCCCATGCAAAGCAAAGAGCCCGATGCGGGACTCAATCCCAGGACCCTGGGATCATGACCCGAGCCGAAGGCAGAGGCTTTAACACACTGAGCCACAGCACAAGGTATTTTGAATGCTTATGGGCTTTTTTACCCCAAGCTCAAAACTTTTGAAAAGAATAGGTTTTGAGAGAGAAAGGTGTTTCTTTCACTACAGGGGATTACCTTGAGATAGAGCAAAAAGTGTTTTATGGTATACTGAATAGTTAGTTAGAACTGAATGACTTTCCCACAAAAATCCAAAGAAGATGTTTCGCTCAGAAGAGGACCATCTCTGTGATATACTTAGAGAGGTGGTGTTCTAAGCATCAGGCTTCTCAATCTTGTAAAAGATCCCAATTTCCCCAGTGGCACAAACCTTCTGAGCTGCTAGACCTAAAGACATCAATATAACTTGGACCAGTATGTCTTAGCTCTACCTTGGTGACATATACGCATGGATGACTAAGGAAATAAGGGGCTCCTTCTCAGAGAATTGGTATCTCATAAGATTTCAGAATCTGGACAAGACCCAATGAGTGTAAGGGTGGGGATGCTCCATGAAAGAATCTGGTTGAACTTTCCACCAACCTGTTGGTAAAAATTAAGCTTATTTATAGAAAACAAATGTAATATGTTTTTCCAACTTGAGTTTTTATATTGCAATTATAAATTAAAAATGTATATCAGTAACTATCATATTCTTACTTTAGCCAATGGTCTCAATTTTTTTCTTCTTTTTTAAAAATATTTTATTATTTTTATTTATTTGACAGAGAGAGAGAGAGAGAGAGAGAGAGATCACAAGTAGGCAGAGAGGCAGGCTGAGAGAGAGGGGGAAGCAGACTCCCTACTTATCAGGGAGTCTGATGCAGAGCTGATCCTAGGACTCTAGGATCATGATCTGAGCCAAAGGTACGTGCTTAACTGACTGAGCCACCCAGGTTCCCCTAAACTATTATTTTTAAATAAAAACAAATTTCATGAACATAGAACTGCTCTAAAAATGGTATTTATTTAGAAAACAACTTTTGAGAAAAAAAATCCTTGATAGGTATAGAAAATTTTTCTATATATAAATTGGATTTTACCTATAATTTATTTTATCTCATTTTAATTTTTTTTAGATTTTATTTATTTATTTATTTGTCAGAGAGAGAGAGAGAGGGCACAAGCAGACAGAGTGGCAGGCAGAGGAAGAGAGAGAAGCAGACTCCTTGATGAGCAAGGAGGCCGATGCAGGACTTGATTTCAGGACCCTGCGATCATGACCTGAATTGAGGGCAGCCACTTAACAGACTGAGCCACCCAGGCATCCCTCATTTTAAATTACAGTAATACCATTATGTTACAATGCATGTATATGCATATGTGTGCATATGGTACAATGCATATATAAAAGAACATTTCCACATACATAATATTTACATGTATGTAATATAACAATTATATTTCCACATACATAATATTTACATGTATGTAATATAATAATTACATAAATAATAAGTTTTTACTCCAATGGCAAGGTGAGTCTTAAAAGTGAATCTCCATTTAACACAAATATTATTTGGGCATACTAAAAAATAAGAGAAAATTTCATTTGAATTATAGGAAATTACAGATTTGTCTATTATAAGGCTGAGTTATTTACCGGAGTTTTTAACTGCCAATTCGCAGGTAGGTGTCAGACTGGCCACATAAGAATAAAGCAGTTGCTAAACTAAGGGGTGTTGAAGTGCTTTAAGTGATTTTGGCTCAGGTCATGATTTCAGGGTCCTGGGATTGAGCCCTGTGCCTAGCATGCCCACTAGTTGCCTGCTCAGGCACATGCAAACATATTCTCTCTCTGTCTCAAATAAATAAATAAATCGAAGAAGAAAGAAGAAGGAGAAGAAGAAGAAGAAGAAGGAGAAGGAGAAGGAGAAGGAGAAGGAGAAGGAGAAGGAAGAAAGAAGAAAGAAGAAGAAGGAAAAGAAATTATTAAAATAAAAGATTTCTGTTCCCTGTGCCTCGTGGTCATGATTGAGCGGGACTGGTATTAGTAATAAATTCCAATTTTAATAACTCTTATATCTTTAAACTCTTTGGATGGTAATGATAAATTATCTCTGTTTACTTGTTATTCTGTACTTGTAAGGAATGCCTTAAACTAGGCAGGTTCCCAAAGTTTCCAGTCTGTGATATAGTACCTATTCTGGGTAGTAACCTGAATAAAATATACTTTTTGAAATGGAAAATAGGGAGAACATCTAACTCTTTGTTTTTTGAAAAAGATCAAACCCCAACTATTTGCTAGAAATTAGTTTCCTGAAAAGATCTAATTGCTTCTGAGAATTTCACAGTTTTTGTTGCCTGCGTGCTACTGAACAAGTCTCTCTGGGTTTTCAGTTGAGGTTTTTCCTTCCTTTCTTCCTTCCTTCCTTCCTTCCTTCCTTCCTTCCTCCCTCCCTCCCTCCCTCCCTCATTCCCTCCCTCCCTTCCTTCCTCCCTCTCTTCCTTTCTCTCTCTCTCTCTGTCTTTTTCTTCCTTTCTTCATCACAGCTGCTGCTTTTGTGTTATTGGCTGACATTGAAGTCTCACTTTCTTCCTATCGAGGTGACTCTGGATGTATTGATTTTATCTTATTGCTTTTCATTCACCCATCTCTCTGAAAGACCCACAGTACCATCCTAGATCCACCTGCCCCAGAGCCTCACTACCTCTACGCTGATGATGCTGCCTCTTCATCACTGTGAATGAACAGAAGTTTGGAGCAGTTGCTTGCAACTCCCTTCTCTTCAGATGGCCAAAAGCAGAAATTCTACCCTCATCAGAATTGCTCCAGGTCTCCTGACTCAGAGATCACTCCAAAGCATCTCTTGGGCATAAATTCTTCTCAAGAACACTAGCTTTTGGAATATTCATTTCATCAGACAAAGCCCCACTAATTTGATCTTGAATACTTTCTCTTAAGTATGAGTCAGTTAATCACAACTAGACACATTGTTAGCCAGTAATCCAGTAATAAGGGGGAGAAAACTCATAAACTATGTAACATATCAATGGAGATGGTTTTAAGACATACAAGTTAATAAAAGACCTTGTGAGATCTAGATTGTGGACTTTCCAGCATCCAAAACTGTGAGTAAATAAGTTTCTTGTTTAAGCCACCTAATCTATGGTATTTTGTTATGGCAGCCTGAGCTGACTCTTACAACCTCCATAAATCAAGTTTTACTCCTGCCATACAGTCCTTATATATTAACTTTTAGCAGTAATTCCCTCTAAAGAATACGATAAAATGACTCTAGTCAGTCAGCAAATAATTAACAGTTTCAGAGAAGCATAAAGTTTGTGTTTGGTACCTTTGTCTTCCTCATATTTTTCCATTTGACTTTCACTTTGTTTCTTTCTTATGCTCTGTTAGAAGATCAAAGGATGATGAGGCTCCTGAGAATTGCCCCCCACCAATCCTCTTTAGACAAAGTCCCTCAGAAAAATACTAAGACATTGGAAAAAATTTTTATTAGAAAAAAAATTGACGGATTTTGAAGTGATGATAAACGATACATAATTCCATCTCAGACCCAAATAATTCACGCTGGAGTCAGAAATCTGATTTGAAAAGTCTATTGGGAAGATGATAGTGTAAATATGGGGGGAAATTCTATTGTGTGAAGAACTGGAAATAAAATAATAGATGGTTATTAAAATTAAATAGGATTACAATAAATTAAAAAACCTATGAGAGTAGAACTAAACCTTTAAAACTCTGCTCTTATTTTTATGGTAATAAGTATCTCCCAATTTACTATTTTTTGCATTTAATGATATTTTAATGGGACAATAATTGTTCTTCTTAAGATTTGGAATACAGTTGAACAAGTATTTAATTTATTCCATATTTGTAGACTTATTTTTTAAAAGATAATAGCAAACTACAGAATGATTAAAAAACTCACAAACATACCTCAAGAGAGCTAAAAACATGTTATCTCAGGGGGAAAAACTCAAAGAGAAAAAAAAAACAACCTTGATGTTTAATCTTATTTCAGATATGCATATTCCTGAAGTCAAAGATTATTTCAGTCAAAAATTTTAGATTATCTGACTCCAGACATTTTTCAATTGTTAATCTGTTTTTCCTCAAAGAGTGGTACACTGAAAATTTTTTAATTTTTAAAGAAAATTTGAAAGTGTTGACTAATAAAGCCAATTACCCACTTGAGGAGAATCTATGAGACTACAACACCACCACTTTGGCTGTAAAAGAAAAAAATAAGAATTGAATATTATCTTTTTATGGATCAAATATCAAAATTATCAAAAACAAAACATTGTTTATTCAAAGAAGATGCTGACAAACTTTCAAAAGTAATCTTTGATGGTGTTTATTTCTCTTAGATATCTTTCTATGTTGGAACAGATACATGTTTATGAATCTTAGGGTTGCAAATTCACTTCTGGAAGAGAAGGGCTTATGATTGCAAGGTCCTAGCTATCAAAATGTGGGCTTTGGGTGAGGACTCAGATCTACCTTTGTAATATCTCTAACTAGCTCAAGTCTCAGGGTAACTCATATAATCTCTCTTCATTGTCCTTAAATGGTACAGTGTGATAATTACATTAAGTGATGTATTAAAGCAATCAGCAGAACATTTTACAAATGGTACACATTAGATTAGTTACCTATAAGAAGCATTAGTATAAGCCATTTTCATTTGACAACTGTGTTTTTCATGACAAGAGAATTTCTTCCTGGACAAAGAAAAAAAAAAAACCTTCCTGGGCAAAGAGATGTTGAAATAGTGCTTTAGAAGTTTTCCTCCCAAAAAGGGAGCTGTAGAGTCACGTGGAAAGTGGAGGTGTTAAAATCTGGGTAAATAAAGGGAATTTCAGTGCAGATCTTTTTTCTCCATCCAACCTTTCCATGTGCCATTATTAGTGATATCTTCCCAGATCATTGGATTACAAGAAAGATATATGAGAATTTGAACACACACCTGGTTTATTTTTCAACTTGTCAATTTAATGTAGGCATGATTACTTTTGCCCTCTTATAAAGATAAATGCAAAAACTTGTCCTAAGTCAGTGCTGTTGAGTTAGCTTATTTTCTGAGGGCTGTGATAGATATTTCATTTTAAGAACTTCATGAAGGGGGACGCCTGAGTGGCTCAGTTGATTGAGCAGCTGCCTTCGGCTCGGATCATGATCTCAGCGTCCTGGGATGGAGTCCCACATCGGGCTCCTTGTTCGGCAGGGGGCCTGTTTCTCCCTCTGCCTCTGTCTGCCTGTGCATGCGCTCTCTCTCTAACAAATAAATAAATAAAATCTTAAAAAAAAAAAAACTTCATGAAGGAAGGTGATAAGGAAATAGTCATATTTTCATCATATGTATTTATTACTTCTTTCCTAGAGATAATTGAGACATTTAAGTATTTGTAGGTATGACATATTCATTATTATCACTTGTTCTCTGACATTTTTCACCCAAGAATCAACATTTTTGACTAGTGAGGTATAGGGCATTTAATGTAGATATAAGTAAAGTGAAAATTTATTTCCAATATTAGTTATAGTCATGGTTCATTTTACTTCCCTTGCGACCACATTTTCTATTACTCTAGATAAACATAACTTCTATCTGTGATCTTTTCCTACAGTACATGTAGGACCCATGCTGCAAGCAATCCGCTTCAGTAGGTTAGTGATTCTTCTATTTCAGAAACTTATTTTCACAAAGAGACAAACAGAGCTATATTAAGGAATTAGCTATTTAGCCAACAACATTTCTGATGATGAATTTCTCAGAGCATCATAATCTTATCTGAAGTTTTCTTCATCAAACATAAAATTTTACCTCAAGAAATGTGTGTACATATATGTTAGGCATCTAATTTCTTTAGATACAACAGAATTAGGTGATCTCCTTAACCTCGCTACAGAGTCAGATTTTCTACTTGTAATAGAGAGCAAATAACACTGTCTATCTTGTAGGGTTTTTACAAGGATTCAATGAGGTAATGTATAGTGTTTATAACACATGCACAATACTTGACATATAACGAACTCAGTAGGTATTCTTAGTTATTACCACCATTATCTTAGTATTTAGCACCTATACCTGAATGACAGCGACACTTGCAATGTCCAGATAGGCTAAGTTCTTAGGATTCTGGTCTGTCAATTCCAACATTTGGATGTTCTTGGCATTTACTTCTGTTGACAAATTTTTCCTTGAACAGGAGTCATACTTTTCTATTTCTTTTTGTGTTTGGCAATTTTTTACTGTACAGTGGACACTGTGTGGTTTTTTGTAGGGAGTCTGGATTAGATTGTTTTTCCATAAATAGTATTGAGTTATATCCTGATCAGCAGTCAATTTATTGATAGATCTTTTTAGTCTTGTAAGGCTTAGTTTTATTCTTTGTTAAAGTAGGTTTGTTTTTATGGGGCACCTGTGTGGCTCAGTGGGTTATGCATCTGCCTTTGGCTCAGGTCATGGTCCCAGGGTCCTAGGATTGAGCCCCATGTTGAGCCCCATGTGGAGCCTGCTTCTCTCTATTCCTCAGCCTGCCAATCCTCTTGCTTGTGCTGTCTCTCTCTGTGTCCAATAAATTAATAAATACATAAAATCTTTAAAAAAAGTAGGTTTGTTTTGGTTTTGAATTTGGTTTTAGAGAGCATCCCTTACCCTAAGGTATGATTCTTACTCTTAAGGGTTGGCCTTTCTGGGGTCTCAGCTGAATGCTTATGGTCCTCAGTGAAGTCTGTTGACCTGGGCTAGAAATCCAGGTGTCTCTCAGTAGTGAATTCTGGCATTAGATCTCAGTTCTGCAATAGAAGATTTTTTTTTTCTAAGCCTCATGAAATCTGGCCTTGGGCAAGTGCAATCAACCCTTAGGCCCAGGACTCATAGTTAATCCTTACTCACAAAATACTCACTCCCCACTGAGAAGTTTTCACTTTTCAGGTACAACCCCCTTCAACTGCAGTTACATAAGCAGCTTGGAACTTGGGTGTCTGCCTCCTCAGCTCAGTGAAACACAGTGACCACTGCTTCACTTGGGATCCCACTCACTACTTTGTAGAAAGAAATGCAGTTAGAAAAGAAGCTGGAGTGATCTTAGGTGGTCAAGGAGCTCATCTTGTATATTTTCTTTTTCTCAAGAATCGCTGTCAGTGTCTGGTTTTTAATATTAAAAGAAGTAACTCAAGTATTTTATCTAGTTTTACAATTGTTTTAAAGACAGAGAAGATCCAATGCTGATTATTTAGTCATGGTGAGGAGCAGAAGTCACATCTATGCATAGATTGAAATAAATCATGCTATTGAAATTGACATTATGGCTTGTTTGAAAATGTATCACATTTACAAGTATCAATCATCTCTCAAAACATCTTAGAGTGGAATGTTAAGCCTCTTTAACCACATTTAAGATCTTGCTCTTACTTTTTTCTTAACTTTTTATTTAGAGAGGTATATATTAGAGATAGAGATACATAGAGGCTCTAAAGTTTATCATTTAATTTGGAACTCTTTTGAATGTGAAAGAGTAAAGTATTAAAATTTATACCAAAGTTGCCCAGTACACACTGTATGGTCATACCAGTTAGCATCTAGCATTTTAATCTAAACTGCTAACTGTGGTTGAATTCAAAATATGTATTTTCATCTTGAATATCTCTCCAGTACCAGATGGGTTTATTCCTGACTTTATAGGAAATTATTCCTAATGGTCTACTGGGCATCTAAAGTTTTATACAACAGAGCTAAACTTTGTATTTATCTTACTTCTATCCTTGTTATCGAATAAACTTTTTTTTTTTTTTTTTTTTTTTTTACTATTTGTTATTTCAGTGAATGGTCTCACTACTCATCTAGTCATCAAAATAACTTTTCTGGAAATAATCTTACATCACTTATTCCCTTGCTCTTATACCTCCACTTGGTATTCGTGTTTTGTTAGTTCTAAATTCTTAAAGATCTGAACTTTCTTTTCCAAAGATTCTGTAATGGCCTTCCTAAAAAAATCCTTATATTCTTCTATCTGGACAACTGATGTTGTCTCTGAATTATTATTTGTTATCTCACTCCAATTTGTAACCTTTTTGCTTATCTTCTATTTCTTTGTTATAATAGTCTTTCTCAAATATAGATATGATCACATCAGTTCTAGGCTTTCATCTCTTTAATGGTTTGCCATCTTTTACTACAGAATGTTCACATTTCTGTCTTGACAAACATGATTCAACTTGACTTTGCTGTCTTCTTCATTTTCTTCTGTGATGTCTTGAATCTAACATATCAGCTATAATAAAACATACTTTTGTCATCATTTGCTACTTTTTTATGGGATGTTTTTCCTCATCCCTCATGTCCCTTTCTACCTTCTTTTATTCATAGACCTAGATTCAGCCATATGTTCTCTGTGATGTTATATCTGACTCAACCCAACACAACCACCTCCCAAAGTGTTAATAGCAATCCTCCCCTTTACAAAATTCCACAGTATACAGACTTCTATCATATTACCTACATACTATTTTAATGATCTTTTTCTTTTCTTACTAGCCTATAAGACCTCTACAGATAGGCTTTATATTTTATTCCTGTTTATAGTATCAAATATTATCAATTTTATTTAACATATATATTGAATTTAACATATTTATTCAATGATTTCACATGTGTTTAAAATGCAGTATAGGTTTTCCTAGATCTATTTCAAATACTCAGTTTGAGGATCCCCCTCAGAATTGATTAGAATTTGCAGGAAGGTCCAGTAAACTTAGAACACAGAGATTAAATATGACTGCCATATTAAACAAAAACAAAAGCAAGAGCAAAAAAACCACAATCCTCCACAGATATCAACATATTATCTTTAGGCTTTTTTAAAACAAAGAAATGACAGGAGAAACAAAAAGTCTCCACCTTTACTTGACAGTGTACATTCCATATGTTAAGGGTGATCTGAAATACTTGAATGTTTGAGTGTAGGATGGATTTTATAGAATTTTACAAAAATTGGTTTAAAGTCTAATTTGTGTAGTAGTCAAAGAATGTTAGCACTGGATGAGATCTAACCAGTCATCCAATGTAGTGTTCCTCAATCATGCTTAATCACAAAAACTTCCTGGGTCACTGATTAAAATTATAGCTACAAGGCATCTCACCTGGAGTTTCAGTTGTCATGTTTGGGTTGGTTCCCAGAACTTTGCATTTTAAATCAACCTAGGTCACTTTCCTAAATTTCTGGTGATGATAAAATCATCTGGAATTCTCATTAATCATGCAAATTTCCGAGATCAAGACTTAGTATGTCAGAATGTCCAGGGCAGGACCCTGTGAATCTATATTTTCATGGGCTTCCTGGCTATTTCTTACTATCAGTGAAGTTTTGGAAATATTGGTATTTTTTTTTTCTTTAAGCTTTTTTATTTAAACGTATAATGTAACCCCACCACCCTCTCCTAACCTCTCTCCCCTCCACCCCCCTCAGTTTGTTTTATGACATTAAGAGTCTCTTTTGGTTTGTCTCCCTCCCGATCCCATCTTGTTTCATTTTTTCTTTTCCTACCACCTTAACTCCCACCCCATTGCATCTCCAGTTCCTCATATCAGGGAGATCATGTGATAGTTGTCTTTCTCCAGTTGACTTATTTCGCTAAGCATAATACGCTCTAGTTCCATCCACGTCGTCGCAAATGGTAAGATTTCATTTCTTTTGATGGCTGCATAGTATTCCATTGTATATATATACCACCTCTTCTTTATCCATTCATCTGTTGATGGACATCTAGGTTCTTTCCATAACTTGGCTATTGTGGACATTGCTGCTATAAACATTCGGGTACTCGTGCCCCTTCGGATCACTACGTTTGTATCTTTAGGGTAAATACCCAGTAGTGCAATTGCTGGGTCATAAGGTAGCTCTATTTTCAATTTAAAAAAAAAATTTTTTTTTTAATTTACTTGATAGAGATCACAAGTAGGCAGAGAAGCAGGCAGAGAGAGAGAAGGAAGCAGGCTCCCCGCTGAGCAGAGAGCCCAATGCGGGGCTTGATCCCAGGACCCTGAGATCATGACTTGAGCCGAAGGCAGAGGCTTAACCCACTGAGCCACCCAGGTGCCCCTATTTTCAATTTTTTGAAGAACCTCCATGCTGTTTTCCAGAGTGGTTGCACCAGCTTGCATTCCCACCAACAGTGTAGGAGGGTTCCCCTTTCTCCACATCCTCGCCAGCATCTGTCATTTCCTGACTTGCTCATTTTAGCCATTCTGACTGGTGTGAGGTGGTATCTCATTGTGGTTTTGATTTGTATTTCCCTGATGCCCAGTGATGTGGAGCACTTTTTCATGTGTCTGTTGGCCATCTGGATGTCTTCTTTGCAGAAATGTCTGTTCAT
>RCUC01124538.1:0-16046 GCA_003697995.1 Taxidea taxus jeffersonii | reverse complement strand
GAAGGATCTCATGCCTAAGGTTTTATTAGACAGTAATAAATGACTTTTCCTAATAATAGCTAGCTCCCTTAAGGTCCTGGAAACCTTGCTTCCAAAATTCCTTAGAGGCTTACACTATCCCTAATCCCCTCCCAACTGGAAAGTATATAATGGGCCACTCTGCATGACCCCAGTGCAGCTCTTTCTGCCCACCGGTCCTGTCCCTGTGCTTTAATAAAATCACCTTTTTGCACCAAAGACGTCTCAAGAATTCTTTCTTGGCCATTGGCTTCAAACCCTAACATCATCTTTCCTACATCATATGGTGCCCAACATGGGGCTTTGGGTTCAGGGTCGCAGATGGACTCTGTGCCGCGGTGCAGACTTAGTGAGTACTTCCTCTTCTCTTCCCTTATTCCCATTTCAGGGACTCTTCAAGGAGTACGGTCTTACTGGAACACTTTCATGTCGATTGCTCAGGCTGCAGTCCTCCAGCCCGTGGTACCCTACAGGGAGGAGAAAGCCTGCCTTTTGCCTGGAAGTTAGTACCCTGGCTGGAATGGTAATAAGACCCAGAAACTTGATGCCCTTTCTTTATTCCTGCCTTATACAAAGTTGTATTGGGCACAGGACAGCCACCTAAGTTGCCAGGACGGCTGCCAATCTTAAGGCTCCTATGTGAGGTTTCTTCCTGATTGATCTAATGCAACACCATTCACATCCCTAGTCCAGCCGCATCTGGCCATGGGACCTCCACTGGGAGCTGGCCGAAACCAGTACCCAACTGAATTAAAACCCATCCGGGGACATTTCCTAGAGAAGTTGGCTGTAAAGACTGTATGTGTTGGAATGTCGCTTCGATTATGATGGATTTCCATCTTTACTATTTTCCATCAATTTCCTCTACTAACTACTTAAGCTACAAAATTTGGTAAACTGTCCTTCTAAAATTTTTCTAGTGTTCTTCATGGGTTAAAACAGTGGGTTCTTCAAGGCAAGGAAAATAAGGCATGACCTTCATGGCACAACCTTCAAGGTACGGTATTTCGGTCCATAGGCCAGGCACCCATCCATAGCCTAGGATGCAACAGGGAAATAGGGGGACGCTCGCGTCCCTCCTACGGGGGCCTTTATCAGCAGTGGTGGTCACAGCGATTCTGTTCAGGGGGACACCTCGGATTGCTTTGACCCCAGGAACCTCTGACATACCCTGTGTGTGGGATGCCGGCTGGGAGTCAGGGGGGATTTTCTAGGCAGTGGACCTTCTCTTTTCTTCAGTTCCCAAGGACTCTCCCTTGGAGTGCCTTTTAACCCACTGGAAACAATTCAGATTGCAAAACTTACAAAAGGATTGCGCTCCCGTAACACTGCATGGCTTCAGTGGGCTCTCTCAGTTAGATCCATTACTCCAGGAAATGAATGAGGGAGAAGCCCTCACAACAATTACAGGGAGGAACAGAGAGGAAGAGAGAGGAAGAGAGTCCTCTCTATTTCTGTCCTATTTCCTCTGCGGGGAAATAGGGCAGAATGTGTTTGCTAGACTAGTAAACTCTGGCCCAACGTGCTGGATGATCATTGCCTAAATGGGCCTCCTCCCAGTAAAGCTAGGTTGCTGGAGGAGACATAGGCCTTCCCTAGCAAAGGGGCCCCTGACTCTCTTCTTCTCTGTTCCTCCCTGTAATTGTTGTGGGGGCTTCTCCCTCACTCACTTCCTAGATTAATGGCTCTAACGGGAGCCAACTGTGGTTAGTCTCCCTCGGGATGGGGACTTTTTTTTTTTTTTTTAAGATTTTATTTGTTCATTTGCCAGAGAAGAGAGAGAACAAGGAGGGTGAGCATCAGGCAGAGCGTGAGCAGGAAGCCTGATGCGGGACTTGCTCCTAGGACCCTGGGATCATGACCTGAGCTGAAGGCAGACGCCTAATGGGCTGAGCCACCCAGGCATCCCTTGAGACAAGGACTTTAAGGAACATTCCCAAGCAGCTGCCGAAACTCCTTTTGTTTTGGGAAAATTCCCCATCTTCTCTGGCCCGACATGGATTGCCTATTCCTCCTTATTGATGGGAAAACATGGCATCTGCTCCTGGAGCTGATGAACTCTGGAACTGGGAACTCTTTCTCTGCCTTCTGGCAGCACTTTGCCTCTTTCGTCCCCGCCCCTCGACCATTCCTCCCGTTTCTGCACCACCTTGGGTTCGGCCTGCCTAACTGGCTTCCATACCATGCTCGAAGCCTCCTGCACCATGGCTCCTTCTCCTTCATTGTCAAGGAGGATGAAGAGCACCCCCGGGACCTAACACCACCCACTCCAGATTTCCGCACCAGGGTCTCAGGTAAACACTGAAAATGGGGTAGGCCCAGGTGGCACATAATAAACTAATTTAAGTTTATTGGCTGAATTAAGATAGACCTGTCTTTTAAGTGATCAGCAGTAAATGTGAAATTTTTATTCTGTTGAGGTTTACTGAAGGTCAAATAAGCTCGTGTTATCTCTGTTGTAATTTGTTAGCAAAAGATGACAAAAATGATGGTCGATTGTCTGTCTCATCAAAGTTTTCATGAGTAATGATTAAAATAGCTTTCAAAGTCTTTGGTAACCTGAAACTTCAAAGTTTTGCTCGGATGATAAATGGAATTCAATTCTTTGGACATCTCAGTCTTTTCCAAATAGGATAAAGTGCTAAGTCATTGATAACTGAATGTAGGTTTGTGCTTTTGACTTCTTATTGCAAAGAAACTAAGGATATTTAAATCTGTTGGTAAACATGTTTTGCGCTTAACTGATTCATAAATTTGCCATCTAAAGAATTCTGGTGTAACAGTTCACAACTGGTTACTCCTTAGTCTTCACTGGAAACTAAGGTTTCTAAAGAGTGCAGAATTCTGCTAACTGTAACTAAGACTGATGGAAATAAGGGAAACAACTCGGTATGTGGAAAAGTAGAAGATATGTAAGAAGGATATAAGGAATGGGAATGCATTTTTGTTGAAGGTAAAAGAAGGTAATTTTGTCCTAAATGAGATGGTTGTTTGGAGAGAAATGGCTTGGGACAAAACCTGAATGCAAAGGAAAGTTGTAGAAGGTTTATGAAGGAAAAACTTTGGAATGGAATTTTAGATGTGGTTGGGAGGGACTGAGATTGAAATAAATGGATTTTACAGGACACTGGTATAAGATTGAAAGTCTGTTTTCGGGGTGCCTGGATGGCTCATTGGGTTAGGCCTCTGCCTTCCGCTCGGGTCGTGGTCCTGGGTCCTGGGGTCAAGCCCCACGTCGGGCTCTCTGCTCAGCTGGGAGCCTGCTTCCCCCTCTCTCTCTGCCTGCCTCTCTGCTTAGTTGTGATCTCTGTCTGTCAAATAAATAAAAAAAATCTTAAAAAAAAAAAAGAAAGTCTGCTTTCTCTCTGTTCAAAAAGACAGTTTTATCCAATTGTTGGTCTGCTCTTGATAAAAAAATGTAAATAGTTGTTTTCTCTTAACCTGCCCAGAAAAACCAGTTTCTATGTTTTGCCTTTATCAGGTCTTTAACATCCCTAATCCTATTTAAGCATGTGCTTTAAAAACTTTCTAAGGTTTTGGGACATCTGGGTGGCTCAGTTGGTTAAGCGGCTGCCTTCGGCTCAGGTCATGATCCCAGCGTCCTGGGATCGAGTCCCACATCAGGCTCCTTGCTCGGCAGGGAGCCTGCTTCTCCCTCTGCCTCTGCCTGCCTCTCTGTCTGCCTGTGCTCACTCTCTCTCTCTCTAACAAATAAATAAATAAAATCTTTAAAAAAAAAATAAAAACTTTCTAAAGTTTTAACAAAGTTCCCCAAGATTTAAATGATGAACAAAGTCTCGTTGACTAATTAGGCTTGTTTGGTATGTTACGTTCTGGCATAAGATGTTGTATGTCACAGAATAACTGAGTTTCCTTGTCAATTGTATCATAATGAACTCTCATATCAGATCATTAACAATGTCCCTTTCTGAGTTTTTGTTATTTATAATTATTCTTATTGTTTTGCAAAATGGGTTTCATTTTTAAAGATTTTTTTAAAAATTTATTTATCTGACAGACAGAAATCACAAGTAGGCAGAGAGGCAGAGAGAGAGAGGAGGAAGCAGGCTGTCCACAGAGCAGAGAGCCTGATGCGGGGCTCGATCCCACGACCCTGGGACCACGACCCAAGCCGAAGGCAGTGGCTTTAACCCACTGAGCCACCCAGGCGCCCCAAAATGGGTTTCATCTTTAAGGAAGTTCATATAAAGGACATTTAGGACAAATACAGGTACTCAATATCTTTAAGATCAAAACTGAAATAAGTAAGAATTCCCAGAACTAACTAAAAGCTGCATTCAAACTGAACAAGAATTAGTAATATGGGACTAAATGAACTAAAAGGATGATTATAGTTTTGTAACTCTTGGTTGAAACACTGCTGTGCTGGTTCTCTAATGTTTATGCCTCCAGATTAGGGAAACTTTCTCTTAAGATACCTATGACTTACAGAAACATGGTAAAGTATTCATTTGTGAACAAATTGAAGCATTTAACTTTTCTCTCTACCTGAACCCTCCAAAATTCAAAAGGTCTCAGTAAGTATTCTTTCTTCCATGGCAATCATAGTCATTTGCATAAGTTCAATAAGAATCTGTTCTTGTAACAGGACATCATTGGAAAACGTTGGTTATTTTACCAAAGCTTTGACTGGAATGTCATATTTGAGAAAGACATGCGTAGACTCAGTATGACCAGACAGCTTTAAGAAACTAAGGTTGACTTTACGAAGCCTGGAACCATAAAGCCCCTTGGAAATACTGGCCTGATACTTTGCTTACAGAGTTCCCAGCAGCCTCACCAGGTGAGTCAAGAATGTCGCTTCCTGGCAGGTGCAGGAACCTCAGGATATATTGGGGACCTCATGGAGAGGAATCCGCCCAAATCTACAGGTATTATAGGCATGTCTGATGGCAAGCACTTGGCCTGGCTTCTGGCCTGGAGAGCCTATTAAAATCTCAACCTAGAGATTCCTTATAAAAACTTCAGGCAATGCAGATTCTCAAAGATCTATGTGATCAATCATTATTCTTGCTGAGCTTATGTAAATGATTAGGCCAAGTTTGTTAAAACTGGACTTGTTTTGCAAACAAATTAGCCCTGATTGGGTTACTTCTGATTAAAAATGAGGGTTATTTTAGAGAAAAAAATTATGTTTCAGTAACTCACCTTTGTGGATGTTAAATTCTAGATCTGATTGTCTTTAAATGTTTGTTTACCTAAGCTAGACATCTTGGGGTAAACTTCAGAGAAATTAGCACAATAGCACATATAGACAGTCTTATTATTCTGTGGGGATAATAACGGGACCCCATGGGCACATGATTATTTAAACAGTTGGAAAATGGGATTGAGTCCCCAGTGATTGTACAACTCAACTAGTACCTTGACCAATTCTATGTGGCTGGGATGATGAAATTGTTCCCTAAAAGCCAGAGCATACCCCACTTTATAGGGTTAACTATGGGCTTGTGGAGATAATGGATGACCCCACTTTTTTATGGCTGGATTGGATGGTGCACTTGGGGATGCCCTTATCTCTTGACAAGTCTTCTCCTACTTGCCAGTGATTCCTTATAATTAGGATATTCTTAACATTGGACCTCAAACAAAGAGGACTTCTTGATGGCTTCATCCCTCATAGTTATATTTATCCTAGAACCACCTCTACTGAGATACGATTGCAAACAAAGGCTTTAGCCAAGCACATAACAATCCTCCTGGTAAGGGGAACTTCAGACCTCACTATGGGACAGTCCCTGACTGGAAGGACTTCACATCAAGTCCAGAGTGTTTTAGAGACCAAAGACCACCAGTGAATGATGGAAAATGACTTACTAAATACCAGGCTATGCTTACAGATATGCCTGAAATAATACTTGAAACCTGTCAAACTTTAACCCCAGCTACCCTTATGCCTGGACGTAACCATCGTCCTTCTACAGAGCATAACTGTTCAGAGGTTATAGATCTTGTTTATGCTAGTCAACCACATTTCAAGGATTCCCCTATCAAAAATGCAGATGAGGGGAGCCTGGGTGGCTCAGTGGGTTAAAGCCTCTGTCTTCAGTTCAGGTCATGATCCCGGGGTCCTGGGATCGAGCCCCACATTGGGCTCTCTGCTTGGCAGTGAGCTTGCTTCCCCCTCTCTCTCTGCCTACTTGCGATCTCTGTCAAATAAATAAATAAAATCTTTAAAAAAATGCAGATGACAGTTGGTTTACTGATGACAACAGTTTCATGGAAAAAGGAATAAGAAAAGCTGGGCATGCTGTAGTTCTCACTCATGTTTGGCAATTGCCAAAGCCTTAAAAGTTAATATTTATGCTGACTCCAAATATGCTTTCCTAGTCCTACATGCTCACGGAGAATTTTGGAAGAAAAGGGGATTATTATCAAGCCATAACCCTGCAATCAATATGGGCCTGAAATTAAGTCTTTTACCAGTTTGAACTCCAATGAAGTCTATAAGTTCAGTCTATTCAGACCAAGAAATGCACAGGACTGGCTTGTTAATAATGAAAAATTTTTATATCCAAAAATAACCAATTGAAAATAATACAGGATTTACACCAGGCTACTGACTTGGGTAAACAGGCCACGGAGGTGAGAAAACCTTTGCTAAGAAAAATTGTCCCTAGATTTGGACTCCCTTGGTCCCTACAAAGTAACAACAGACTGCCTTTTATCATACATTCAAAAATGCCCCTCCAAAAATGGAAAAGCCCTTCATATCTTGACTGCAGTTAAAGGAGGCCCAGAATTAGATGACTGTCTTCTAACAGGACCCAACCGCTACACGGCTCTAACTTGTGTTCAACTTGGCTTCCCCAGGCTGGATAGGCCTCTGAACTCTGGTTTTTTCCTGGATGCATGGGCGCATTCTTAAAACCATACCAACCCAGCCAGCCTTCCAAATTTAAAAAAATGTGAACATGTTCTGTGTCTCATTGGTATGACCAACTAACATCCATCTTTATTCCCTCTTTGGGACTGGGACGTGTTGTTGGCACATGGAAGTTCTTAATAAGTACACGGTCAAAGCCCTACAATCTACAGAATAGAATGGCATTAGATGTCTTAACTGCTACACACGGTGAAAGTTGTGCTATCACAAAAACAAAATACTACGTATATATTCCAGATTGTCACAAAATACTTCTGGGTTTCTGACATAATACTCAAATTGGGACTTCAAAACATCCCTCTTTCCTTTTTTTTTTAAATTTTTTTGTTAGAGAGAGCGAGCACAGGCAGACAGAGTGGCAGGCAGAGGCAGAGGGAGAAGCAGGCTCCCTGCCAAGCAAGGAGCCCGATGTGGGACTCGATCCCAGGACGCTGGGATCATGACCTGAGCCGAAGGCAGCTGCTTAACCAACTGAGCCACCCAGGCGTCCCTCCCTCTTTCCTTTAATGATTGGTTAAACACCTGGACAGGAAGAGGATTTTTGTCAACTACCAAAGAACTCTTATTTGAGCTTCTTTTTCTTTTTGTTGTACTTATCACGTTTTGCTGTTTTCTCCTATGCCTCTCCACCTGGTGCTGAAACACCTTCGCTGCCATGACTTCAAACCAACATGATGCTTCCCACTCAGGGAGATCCACCCATGTGGTCTCCCTTGGATTCAGCTGCCTCTGCTTTTTGTAACCCCTGTATCTACATAAGCCACAACTGGCCAATGTTGACCCACAGGTAGGGACACCTCTATGTCCTATTCAGCAGGAAGAAGTTGCAGAAGATGAGACCTTCCACCCTCAGCAACCTTAAAGATTTAAAGGTCAAAACTATTCAGGGAGGAATGATGTGGGAATCAAAGGCAGAAGAAAAATTATTAAATTTCCTTACTACCTATAGCCCATTGACAAGTCCTTGAAACAGGCAGAGTGACATTCCTCCAGGGACTCAACTGCCTTGATGTTAATACTTTGCTAAGGGCAAAAGACAATCCTAGCCTGACCCCCCTACCCCTGCTCCCCGCAAACGAGGGTCCTGTAAGTTTCCTTTAACGTATAAAAATTCCTTTGGAAACTTCCTTTATCTCTAAACCCCCAAGATAGGTTTTGGCAAACATCCTCCAAGCATATGGCCCACCGATATACAACTGAAAGGTCTCATGACTCAGGTTTTATTAAACGGTAACAAATGACCTTTTCCCAACAAAAAGCTAGCCCTCTCAAGGTCTTGGAAACCTTGCTTCCAAAATTCCTTAGAGACTTACACTATCCCTAACCACCTCCCAACTTGAAAGTATATAATGGGCCACTCTGCATGACCCCAGTGCAGCTCTTTTTGCCCACCGGTCCTGTCCCTGTGCTTTAATAAAATCACCTTTTCGCACCAAAGATGTCTCAAGAATTCTTTCTTGGCTGACGGGTTTGTACCCTAACATTGTCTTTCCTACATCAATTATCAATCCTTATTATAGAAGAAACACATGCTGGGCGCCTGGGTGGCTCAGTCAGTTAACTGTCTGCCTTTGGCTCAGGTCATGATCCCAGCATCCTGGGATCGAGCCTGGCATCGAGCCCCATGTCCAGCTCCCTGCTCAGCCTGCTTCTCCGTCTCGCATTCCCTCTGTTTGTACTCTCTCTCTCAGTCAAATAAATAATTAAAAAAAAAAAAAAAAGAAGCAACACATGCTTTAAAAAAAATTACTGAATATAAAAAAAGAAAGAACAAAGTGGGACTACAATCAACCTAGAAATAACCGCTTTTATAAAATTAGGAAAATAACATTTTATTATAGCAAATTAACAACATGCAGAGAAGCAAAATAAAATAGAAAATGTCCCAGGACCCATCACCCAGGGACAGACATTAACCATTAGTGTATCGCCCTCTGCATCTTTTCTCTGTGTACACTTCTATTTCCAACAAGTACGACCTCCTTCGGCATGCTCACCATAAGTGAGCCTGTTCCCATTCCATCACTTACTGAATGTCCTTGATTTAGTGGCTGCGCCTCTAGTCCTCTCCCACGCTTCCCAGTGCTCGCAGTCCTGCCTGGTTCGGTGGTCAGCCTCCGTCGGCATCCCTGCCTTGAGAAGCATGAGGCTAGAGCCGCAGTGGGCTGGGCAGCAGCAGGGCTCTCTGCCCTGTGCTCGTCGTGCCCCCTCCATCGCACCCCCACAGCATGGACCAGCCTGTCCCCTTGCCTTCCTGCTGTCCGCGCCTCTGCCGCCCCACCTCCCCTCCACCCTTCCCTACTCCCTCCTACCTCCGTCTCCCTCTCCACACCCACATCCCTTGTCCCCCCTCCACTCTTCCTACCCCCCATGCCTCCCACTCCCCCTCCCCCCTCCATCTCCTCCCCTCAGTTAGTTCTCTAACAGAACTGCTCTCTGCCAGGTAACCATCCGACCACTGAGGGGACAGCGCAAGGGGCCTCAGTGTCCTCACCTGGAAAATGGGCCCATCAAGCTCTTCTCAAGGTGAATTGTCAGGAGGGCTGGGAGATGACTGCTCAAGGGTTGGGAGGTCATGAATGGAGGAAAGACTGGTGATGCTGGCCTCCCGTTTCCCAGGACAATGCCTCTGGTCTGGCTCTGAGCTCTGGGCCCCAGCGACTCCTTGGAAACTGACCCTCCTTCTTGTCCCACATTTGGGAAAACAGAAGCCAGAGGTGGGGCCTTCTGCAAGTGGGTGGAAGAGCCAGGGCAGAAATGAGTGTCACAGCCCAAGCCTGGCTGGGCCCTCTGGGCTGCTAGGGGAAGGACTGACTGGGGACCACCACCCCCTTTTCTGCACAGTCTGAGCCCACACTCCTCTGCCTTTGCACACCTACTTTCTCTGCCTGGAATTCCTGTCCCATCACATCTGTAAATCCTACTTAAACTTTAAGACACAGCTCCAAAGTCCTCCTCTAGGAAGCCTCCCTGCTCTTCCCCAGCCAGAAGTGTCTTTCCCTTATCTGTGCCTCCGCAATCCTCAGACCATGCTGGCATTACCCACTGTGCCCCCAGCCAGATCACACTGTGTCTACTCACAGCTGGGCCCTCCAGAGCCAGTGACAGGTATGGCTGTGGAATGGGTTTCTAAGAAGGTGCCCCTGGAATTCCAGGAGGGCAATTCCTTTTGTGCAGGACCCTGAGCACCCCTGCTCCCTGCCCAGTCACTGTGGCAACTAAATGTCCCTTCACATTTCCGGGCTCCTCCCCGGGGTCAGTCTACCCCCTGGTGAGAACCACAGGAGAGAAGCTCGATCAAGTGTTTCTGAAATAAATGATCTAGTGAATGAATAAAGGGTTAGAGACAGGCTGGACTTGGGGGAGGAGACCAGTGAGGCAGTCCTGGGGTCCTTTCCACTATGCATCATAGGAACCCAGACTCCTTGAGGTCAGGGCAGGGATGTAGGAGAGAAACAGGATGAGGACAAAGGGAGGCAGTCTTAGGACTGCCCTGGAGGCTCAGGAAGGCAGAGTAACCTGCTCCAGCTTCCTTTATACTACCTTTGTGCCTCCTCCTGTCTCTCTCCCTGAACCCCAGACTTGTGTAGCAGACTGCCTCCTGGCCACCTTCCCATGAATGTCCAAAGGGTGTCACGCACTCAGTATCTTCCCTCTGAACCTGCCTTTCCTGCAGCCCACCCCAGTCTAGCCAATGACTTCATCCATCTAGAAACCCAGGTGTCATCCTTGGCTCCCTGCTGTCTCTTTCAACCTGCATCAGGCCCACCAGCAAACCCCTGGCCTTGGTCATGGGTACACCCAGCCTTGAGAACAGTTCCTGGGACACTGTGATAAATGCTCCGTAAATGCTTGTTGACCGGACATATGCTTATTCCTTCTCACTAGCCTGCTTCTTCAAGTGTCTTTGCTATAGGGCTCCTGGGTGGCTCAGATGGTTAAGAATCTGCCTTCGGCTCAGGTCATCATCTCGGGGTCCTGGGATCGAGTCCTGCATTAGGCTCCCTGCTCAGTGGGGAGTCTGCTTCTCTCTCTGCGTGCTGCTGCCCCTGCTTGTGTGCTCTCCCTCTCAAATGAATAAATAAATTCTTAAAAAGAAAAAAGTCTTTGCTATAGAAATATCCAAGGGAAACTCTCTCATCTGAGGGGCTATGGGGTATAGCCCCTTGGGGAGATGGGGAGGCCAAGGACTCCTCTTCATTAATGATAATACTGCCCATTGCTTATGAATACCACTTCCCATACAGTTTTCTCTGAACCATCTTGCAAGCTGCACATACCCTCTACAACTTCTGGTGAACAAAGTCTCAAGGACATTGGCTGACTCATGGCAGCCCACACTCTATTCCCCTTGCCACCTAAATCCTGGGTAGCACCCACGGGAGGGGGAAAGGTGGGGAGGAATGCTGCAGGGAGGGAGCCTTGGTTGGGGTTGGGAAATGGGGAAGTTTGGGCTGAGCGGGATAAATTAGACCCTCAGCCCCTCTCCCCATGGTGGGGAAATGATGGTCAGCTGGAGGTCACCTCTAATCCTTGTGGCCCCTGAGAATGCACCAGCACCTCATTCACACCCCCTACGCCACTTCCTTGCCTGAGCCCTGCTCCTGAAAGGGAGTATGTCAGGCCTCTTCCAGGTCTTCCCCCTTGGGCCCTGGACTCTATGGGACTGGACTGAGCAACTTCTCCTAGGAAGCTCCAGGCCTGTGGGGGGGGGGTCAGTAGCATATCACAGAAGGCCTGGGGAAAACTGGACCACCACACTGTCACCTGCAGGAGAGGGGGCACCTAGAATGTCAGTCATGGGCCTTGCTGGGGGCCACACGGCTGCCCTCTCACAGCCCCTGAGACAACTCAGAGGCTCCAAACTGCTTTCTTGGCCTGGCAGCTTTGGAGAGGTTTCAGGCCCACAGAAGCAAGGTTAAGAAGGAAGAGTTCACTGGGTTTGGGAGTGGGAGTGCAATGGGTAAACATTTAATGGGCAGCATTTAAATGGTCACAGGATGCGGTCCCCGGGTGGCTCAGTGGGTTAAAGCCGCTGCCTTCAGCTCAGGTCATGATCCCAGGGTCCTGGGATGGAGCCCTGCATCGGGCTCTCTGCTCTGCCGGGAGCCTGCTTCCCCCTTCTCTCTCTGCCTGCCTCCCTGCCTACTTGTGATCTCTGTCTGTCAAATAAATAAATAAATAAAATCTTAAAAAAAAACCTAAATGGTCACGGGAATCCAATTTTATGCATCATAAGGGCAGACACACACACACATACACACACGTGAGTTTTCTTTTTTAAACAAAATCGACCTCATGGCATATGCCGTTTCACAACGAGCTTACTCTCTTGTAACACAGCAGGTAAGTCACTGCTGACCCGCCACGTGACCTGTCTGCCTGATGCTCTACTGGGTGGCCCCACCTCCTGACTGAAGTTACCCCCACTGTCAACACAGAAGCTGTTTCTGTTTTCTTTTGTTTTGAAATTGTGACAGGAAGTTCCTAGGAAGGGACTGGGGTCTCCAGGTGTGTGGCCATTCTAAGAAGTGGGGGTGGAGGTCTTTAGGCAGTTTTATTTGTGCTGCTGGGAATGGGGAATTGCTCCCCTCCCCAAGAGTGGGGATGATTCAGTAACTTATGTTAAAAAACCGGTGGATGGAATATTGTGCAGCTTTTGAAATAAATCTGAAGACAGTGTTACATCAAGGAAAATGCTTGTGTTAGAATACGTGAAGCCTTTATAAGCCTGATTAACAAAGAGAGAGGCAAAATGTGTTCAGGCGACATGGAAGGGGAAGCGCCACAAACACCTGGATACCAGACTGATGGAATTTAAGAGTTTATGACTACTTGCAAAAAAAAAGGGGGGGGGTTGTGATTACTTGCAACTCTGCTGCAGAGAATGAAAAGCTGGAGGAAGTGAATGATTTCCTAGCTAGGAATGAATGATCAGCATTGACCTGGGACCACACTGCGGGAAGATGTGAAAAGGCCAGTTTTCTCACAAGTGCCTGGAAAGGTGATTTAGAGTTCCAGCACCAGATGGCCCACAGCTGAGATTTACCTAGGCTGGAGAGAGCGGCTGCTCAATGCCCACAAGAGACCCCAGAGGAGTCCCCTTAAAATACAGATTCCGGCCCGGTTGGCTTGGGTGAGCCCCGGGAATCTGCTTTGGCAGCTCATATTCAAGTGATGCTGACGCTGCTGGTCAGCACTTGGAGTAGCGAGGCTTTGAAGGACACCATCCCAAAGTTATTTTAGTAACTTATTTTTTTTAATTTTTTAAATTTATTTGACAGACAGAGATCACAAGTAGGCGAAGAGGCAGGCAGAGAGAGAGAGAGAGGAGGGAAGCAGGCTCCCCGCTGAGCAGAGAGCCCTTTTCGGGGCTTGATCCCAGGACCCTGGGACCATGACCTGAGCCGAAGGCAGAGGCTTTAACCCACTGAGCCACCCAGGCGCCCCCCAAAGTTATTTTAAACTTTGTTAATACATGGGGGCCCTGGGTGGCTCAGAGGGTTAAGCCTCTGTCTTCGGCTCAGGTGATCTCAGGGTCCTGGGATCAGGCCCCCATCGGGCTCTCTGCTCAAGCCCTGCATCGGGCTCTCTGCCTGGCGGGGAGCCTGCCTCCCCACTCTCTCTGCCTGCCTCTCTGCCTACTTGCGATCTCTCTCTCTGTCAAATAAATAAATAAACTCTTAAAAAAAAAAAAAAGGCGATATGCAGGAGTAGAAACTGTCCTTCGATTTTTGAATTTGGATTTTTCCCTGGGCAGGGGCGTGTGGTGAGATCTTCTCTCCTGATGAGGGGCAGGGCTAGCAGGTGTGATCAAAGGGGTGAACCATTTTGCACCCATAGAATTAGGCTGCTTTTCACTTCCACTACAGCACCCAATCAATTACAGGAGCTGCTTCATGCTGTGTTATAGAACACACTTGCTGTTCGATGATTCTGCCCAACTGCTACTGGAAGTGTTCTGAGCACGTCTAAGCTGGGCCAGGCTAGGCTATGATGCTCAGTAGGTTAGGTGGTGTATGAAATGCATTTCTGACTTATAATATTTTCAGCTTACGGTGGGCTTCTCAGGACATGACCCCATCATAGGGGAGATACATAGTTTGTGTAAGATATATACAATATCACATCTATCTATATATCATAATTATTTAATTCAAAACCAAGGGGGGAAAAAATGGAAAGCTCCTCAATTCATTTTATTAGTCTTAGGATACACTTCATATAAACCTAAAGAGAGTATAATATCACTTATGAAGCAATTCTTCATAGACTACTGACAACTAATAATAACAGTAATGTTGGTAATAGTGTGTTGTCTCGCCTTCCCAGGACCTGATATCCAGTGTCCTTTTCCCAGGCTGTTATACTAGCAGACAAAAAGCCAAGTCTTTTCTGATCCTAAAACGCCCAGTCTGGGCTTTCTCTAGATTTTTGCAGGTTAAATTCAACCAAATTAGAGCCCAATCTGATTAAAAGGCACAATATAAGATCTGAAAAAAATGGAAAGAGAAGCCTAGTAATTTAAGCTCCAAATGGCAGGAGTGTCTGATCAGTTTGTTTGCTGCTTTATCTCCATAACTAAAATTCAGGGCTTGTTAATTAAAAAATAAATCCTGGGGGCGCCTGGGTGGCTCAGTGGGTTAAAGCCTTTGCCTTCGGCTCAGGTCATGGTCCCAGAGTCCTGGGATCGAGCCCCATATCGGGCTCTCTGCTCAGCAGGGAGCCTGCTTCCTCCTCTCTCTCTGCCTGCCTCTCTGTCTACTTGTGATCTCTCTGTCAAATAAATAAATAAAATCTTTAAAAAAATAAAAATAAAAAATAAATCCTGAACCAATCAAAAGATTTAATACCATGAATAAGCCCGTTTTCCCAAAATACATAAACTTAATATATTAGACTCCATTAGAATTCTAACAGGGTTTGTGTGTTTTTAAAGGGAATAATCTTAAAATTCACTTGTGAGAAGCAATGTCTAGGAATAGCTAAGAAAACTGTGAAAAGGAACACTGAGCTGGGACAAAGTGACTGTGGTCCAGGAAGGGGACGAAGGACAGGAGGGAACCAGGAAACAGGTTGCCATTCGTATGAGAAGGGCTGGGTGGCTATGACAGTAGCACACTTCGGTGGGAAAAGGATAGTTTTCTTTCTTCTCTTCTTTCTTTTTTTAAAGACTTTATTCATTTGAGAGAGTGAGGGAGAGCGAGAGAGAGGACAAGCATGGTGAAGAGCAGAGGGACAAGCAGACTCCCTGCTGAGCAGGGAGCCCGATGCGGGGCTGGATCCCAGGACCAACTGAGCCACCCAGGTGCCCTAGAAGAGGGCCTAGTTTTCAAACTGGAGGAAGACATGTAATATCTATTAATTTCAGTTGGATTAAAGACACAGGTGTAAAAAATACATACAACATCTTTCAAGAAAACCAAGTGGCCAAAATGTGGGAATGAAGAGGACACCAGGAAAGGTGAGGGGAATGACTGAAAAAATAGTGGGACAAGTGCACGGGGTAGATTAGAGCTTTGGCAGAAGGTGGGGGGAAAGAAGCCTCAAAAATTATGTACAGAAAAAAAAATTATGTAGAGTCCATTTTCTGTAAAACACAAAAACTCCCAAATATGGACATGCAGATGCACACAGATGGCTTATATGAATATGGAGAAAAATAGAGAAGAAAATCCATGGGTGTTAGTAGGGGTCTTTTTTTGGGGAGCTGCTGATGTAAGTGGTAGGAGAGCGAGGGGGAGTCAAGCAGAAAAGGAAAAAAAGTGGGAGCTTCACTGGAGCAAAGCCTCACTCTGTGAATTAGGAAGGGGGAGGTATGAGGGGAGCATAGGCATAAAGAAGTCGAACATTTCAAAACAGCAGCAATCTTTTTTTTTTTTTTTTAAGATTTTATTTATTTATTAGTTAGAGAGAGAGCAAGCGAGCACAGGCAGACAGAGAGGCAGGCAGAGGCAGAGGCAGAGGGAGAAGCAGGCTCCCTGCTGAGCAAGGAGCCCGATGTGGGACTCGATCCCAGGACGCTGGGATCATGACCTGAGCCGAAGGCAGCCACTTAACCAACTGAGCCACCCAGGCGTCCCAAAACAGCAGCAATCTTGAGGACCATGTAACATCAAGG
>RCUC01124537.1:0-52204 GCA_003697995.1 Taxidea taxus jeffersonii | reverse complement strand
GCCTCCTGGATTTTGATGCTTGTTCCCCTTGCTATATTAGGGAAATTCTCTACAATAATCCTCTCCAGTATACCTTCTGCTCCTATTTCTCTTTCTTCTTCTTCTGGAATCCCAATTATTCTAATGTTGTTTCGTCTTATGGCATCACTTATCTCTCGAATTCTCCCCTCGTGGTCCAGTAGTTGTTTGTCTCTCTTTTGGTCAGCTTCTTTATTCTCTGTCATTTGGTCTTCTATATCACTAATTCTGTCTTCTGCCTCATTTATCCTAGCAGTAAGAGCCTCCATTTTTGATTGCACCTCATTAATAGCTTTTTTTATTTCAACTTGATTAGACTTTAGTTCTTTTATTTCTCCAGAAAGGGTTTTTATTTCTCCTGACAGGGTTTCTCTAATATCTTCCAGGCCTTTTTCGAGCCTGGCTAGAACCTTGAGAATCGTCATCCTGAATTCCAGATCTGACATATTACCAATGTCTGTATTGATTAGGTCCCTAGCCTTCGGTCCTGTCTCCTGCTCTTTTTTTTGTGGTGAGTTTTTCCGCCTTGTCATTTTGTACAGATAAGAATCAGCTGTTCTCCTTGTTAAGTGAACTTGGTCTTGGCTGTATTTCTTTGATCTTCTGGGGGAGGGGCCTGTTGTACTGATTCTCAGGTGTCTTTGCCCCAGGCAGAGTTGCACCGCCCTTACCAGGGGCCGGGCTAAATAATCCTCTCAGGTTCGCTTTCAGGAGCTTTTTTTTCCCCTGAATGCTTTCGGTAGAGTTCTGGAGGACGGGAATGACAATGGCGGCCTCCCAATCTCCGGTTCAGAGGAGCCGAGAGCTAGGGGCCCCAGTCTTCAGTGCGCCTTCATAGAAAAGCGTTTAATCCCTCTGGTCTCCCCAGCCCACGTTTGTGCCGGAGACCGCGCGCGCGCGTGCGCCCCCAGACCGCGCTCAGAGAAAATCGTGCGTAAGCAGTCCCATCTCACTGGCTTCTGGGAGCGCTCCGAGCTACCCAGCCTGTGACCAAGCGTCTCTGTCTCTGGCAGAGTCCCACCTGGAGTCTCCGAACCCCGTAGATCCCTGAGGTCTCCCGGGTCGGAGTCTCCCCGGATCTTGTGGGGACCCCTCGCACAGAGCACAGGCCCGTGTCACAGACCACTAGGAAACCTCGGCTCTGTCTCCGCAGCCGACTTCCCCGCTCTAATACCTGTGAGCTCTGTGACACTCAGACACCCCCGATCCTTCTGTGACCCCGCGGGACCTGAGTGCACGTTGTCCCCGTGAGGTCTTCACCCCAGTTTAGCCTCTGGAGTGATGTCCCTCCATGGATCCGACTTTTAAAAGTCCTGATTTTGTGCTCCGCCGCTTGCCGGGAGCAGGCCCCTCCCCCTGGGGTCTATCTTCCTGTTGTGTTGGATTCACTTCTCCGCTGGTCCTACCTTTCAGAAAGTGGTCGATTTTCTGTTTCTAGAATTGTTGTTTTTCTTCTCTTCGATCTCCTGTTGGATTTGTAGGTGTTTGGAATGGTTTGATAGGCTATCTAGCTGATCTCCTGCTGGCTGATGTCATCTCAGCCTCCTACTTCTCCGCCATCTTGACTCCTCCCCCTGATTCCTTCTCTTTACTCTCGCATGTTGTCCTACAACTTTGCCTCTCTGTTAGCCTTGTCCATTCTCTCTCTCTCTGCTGGATCATTCCATCTTGAAAACTAAACTAAACTAAAAATCTCCCCACATGCCCTTTTGACATTTGCTTCATTTCTGTTTCCCTTTATAGAAAAATTTCTTGAGACAGTTGTCTGTGGTTATTGGGTTCACCCTTCCATTCCAGCCACTCTCCCTCCTTTGCTCCATATGCTCCTATCACAGGAACCTTCCTCAGGCTTCCAGAACACTTCAAACGTGTTTCTGCCTCAGGGCTTTGCCCTGTCTGTACCTTTGTCTTGACTTCTTTCCCTTCGCCTGCCATTTTCACATGACTGGCTTCTTGTCATTTAGAGAAACACCTTCTCTGACTATCAATCTAGAAATTACATACACAGGCACGATTATGTCACTCCGCTTTTTAAAAAAGTGTTTATGCATTTTTATGGTGGCAAAATATACATAACACAAGATGTACCATCTTAATAATTTCAAGTGTGTAATTTAGTAGCATTAAGTACATTCACATTGTTGTGTAACTGTCACCACCACATGTTTCCAGAACTTCTTCATCTTTCCAAACTGAGACTGTATCTACCCATTAAACAACAGCTCTCATCTCCCTCTGCACCTCCAGCCCTTGCCAACCATTATTTATTTTCTGGCACATGAATTTGCCTCTTCTAGGTACCTTATGGAAATGGAATCACACAATATTTGTCCTTTTGTATCTAGCTTATTTTTGCATTAGGTCTCCAAGTTTCAGCCATGTTGTAGTGTCAGAATTCTATTCGTTTTTAAGGCTGAATAGTATTCACATATATGTAATTTATATATAACATATTATATGCACACACACATGCATACAGGTGGATGGACCTTTGGGTAGTTTCCATCTTTTTGCCATTGTGAGAAGTGCTATTATGAATACTGGGGTACAAGTATCCATTCGAGTCCCTGGTTTCAGTTCTTTGGGATATATACCCAGGAGTGGAATTGTTGGATCATATGATAATTCGATGCTTAATTTTTTTAAGAACTGCCATACTGGTTTCCACAGTGACTGCACCATTTTACATTCCCAGTAATAGAAGTGTTCCAATTTCTCCATATCCACACCAACCCCTTGTTATTTTCTGGTGTTTTTTTTTTTTATAATAATCATCCTAATGGGTGTAAAGTGGTATATCACTCCATTTTAATTCTGTAAATAACCCCTGTAACTGGCTGAGATTTACACACACACACACACACACACACACACACACTTTTATTGTCCTCCACCTAATGCTGTAAGCTCTGTAAGAACAGGGATTTTTTTTTTTTTTTTAAGAGAGGGAGGTGAGGGAATGACGGGGAGAAGGGGAGGGAGAGAGAAAGGGCTTCATCTCACAACCCTGAGATCATGACTTGAGCCGAAATCGAGTGGGACGCTTTACTGCTGGAGCCATCCAGATGCCCCAGGACAGGGATTTTTGTCTCTCTTGTTACCACTGAGGATAGTGGTGGTTCTAGACCAAGGGTGGGGAGATCCAAGCCACTGTGGAAGGAGAACCATTGATAAGACTTCGTGGCATAAATGTGTATTCAGGAATGTCTCTCTACTGTGCAAGAAAATGAGATTGTCTAGGATGGGCACACGGGTTGTGAGAGGCAGCTTAAGACAGACTTGGGGAGATGGAGGAAAAACTAACCCCAAACACCCCTGATCACACCATACACTTTGGGACTTGGCTATTTTCAATAGAGTACTTGATTGTATTGTCTTTGCAAAGTTTTCTATTTGGTGTAGAGCAGAATAATGTCTTGAGCTTCTACTTTGTCTTTCACTCTCCTGATTTCTTTCTCCCATTCCAAGGAGACAGTCTATCTTCGGATACCATTGTCTCCGAGCAAATTTAATGGCGAGGCAGAAATGAAAGTAGTCAGAGGGAAGTCTGAGTTCCTCAGTGGGGTCACCCTAGGGTACTGGGAGAGGGAGCATGCCAGTGTTTGGAGGAATAAGGCTGAAGTGGAGAGGGTAGAAGGGAGGGAAGAGTTCTCCAAGATTTGGGGGGGGACTTAGGGGTTCTCAAACATTTGGGAACCCTGGCCTGTCTCCTTGGGGTGCCCTGTGGAGGTGGTGAGAGAGGAGAAGAGGATGGCCAACCAATGCACCCCAGACACCAGGGTTACCAACCCCACAATGTTTCCTAAGGGAAGAGTGGTTTGGAGGCAGTGGAGCTACTTCCTAGGATCCCCCCACCCCCCACCCAGGCTGGGACAATGAACATGACAGCTGAGGAGCACCCCTTGAATGTTCTGCTTCAGGAAAGTCCCCCGGACCTTTGCCCAAGCCTGGACTGAGACTAAATCTGTGCTTACCAGGAGGCAGATTCAATTTGATTGGCGAGAATTAACGTAATGCACCATTTCTTGCATTCCCAGTTTCTAAACACCATGCTCAAGTCATTAGTCACTTCAGTCACCTTCTGTTTGTCATGGTCTCTCCAGGAAATAACTGACCTAAGACCTACTAACTCCCACTCATCCTGCAGCCCTCCGCAGAAGCTTACATTGTGAAGCCTGAAGTGGTCAAGATTTTGGTATGTTGGGCGCCTGGGTGGCTCAATTGGTTAAGCGACTGCCTTCAGCTCAGGTCATGATCCTGGAGTCCCGGGATCGAGTCTCACATCGGGCTCCCAGCTCCCTGGGGAGTCTGCTTCTCCCTCTGACCTTCTCCTCGCTCATGCTCTCTCTCACTGTCTCTCTCTCAAATAAACAAAAAAAATATTAAAAAAAAAAAGATTTTGGTGTGTTTGCAGGTCTTTAAGATGGCCGAAAGTCAGAGAGAGCATTGTGAGAGGAAGCTGGGATGGTCAGGGGGAAGGTACACAGGACGATGGTTTAAGTTTGGATTTTGTTCTAAGTGTGATGGGAACGATGTGAGGAATTTAACTTGATGAATATCTGACTAATTTGTGTTTTCAACCACATCCCATGGTGCCGGGTATTTGCGTAAGCGACTATTTGGTTGTTTGAGGACTACTTGCCAAAATGAATGAAACTAGGAGTTGGTGAATGGAGAGGAGAAACCCTCTATGGAGATGGCTTCTTTATAGCTAACAAAGACTGACAAGTTAAAAACCCAAAAGTTCAGGGTTGAAGGCCTTACAGGTCCCCGGCCTCTTTAAAGTGGAGCCGCCCTGCGACAGTCAGGTCCTGGAAAAGTTGACAAGTTGTCCTAATTTCCTCTTGCTTCACTTCTCCCTTCTCCAGTCTGACAAGATCTTTGGGGAAGATTTTTTTTTTAATTCTTGTGTTTTCTGATTTATTTATGTGGCATATCAGAGATTTCAGGCAGTGTATGTGTAGAGCGAAGGAATGAGTGCGGCTTACTGTTTTCAGGGACAGGCAAATTAGGGTGAGAGATGGCAAGAAAAGCTGCACACACAAGAAATTGAGATCTCTGGGCAAAGGAAAGGACCCTCAAAATCACGATTATAGAAGTTGTCTCAGGCAGAGGCCTGTGGACAAGGTCTCAGTTCCTTACTAAGTGCCATGGAAATATGGATGATGTCAGTGTGATTGTGGCCTCAAGGGTCTGGCAGAGTGAGAGGCTGACATCACCGCCCAGGGGACCCAGTGAGCTCAGGCTCCAAGGAGGCCTCCTCATGGCCCCTAAAGAGGTCGGAGCAGCAAACATGACAAAGAGAGCCCTGGGGGCTGAGCGGCATTCATGTGCTGTTTGGTGATTTTCTCCTTCACCCTCCCGCCGACATAGAATCCTATCTCAGGACTGTGGAGAGAGACTGAAGGAATAAGCATGGATGCTCTATATTCAGGACATGTCTAACGGGGCAAGTTTCCACCCCCAAGGAGCTCGAGGTACAGCTGGGAGAGACACACCTGAACAATCAAAACAATCAAAGAAAGTGTAACCTCAGTCTGTCAAGTTACTTGCCATCTGACCTTGGGCAAGTTACTGAACCACACCGAGCCTTAGTTTTTCATCATTAAAATGGAGAAAACCATTTTTGTCTCACTGCATGATGGTGGTAAAGCCTGAGGGAGGGAAATCCTATCATGTTCCTGGAGCCCCACAGCCATTTCATGATCGGTAGCGTCATTACTGCTACTGCCCAAGACCACACAGGGTGACGGAAACAAGGTAGAGGCATGTATCAATACGGTTGACCCTTGAACGTGGCTTTGAATTGTGCAGGCCCACTTCCGTGAGGATGTTTTTCAGAACATTTATTAGAGAAGGTTTGCTGCTGTGTGACAATTGTAGAAAAGTCTCAGCCAAGCTGTGTAATGTTTGAGTTGCTTTTCCCTGAAGGTAGTTCTGTGAAGAGGTCTTCACGGTGATTTGGAAGGGGGCTGAGAAATTATACAATCCATGCCAGTAATGTGGATGCAGAAAGAATGATTTGTGTAAGCTTTTACAAGCCACTTACGGCAGTGGGGCGTGTGGGTGGGACCGTCTGGCCTGATGATCAGGAAATGGGCAATGGGACTCTCAGTTAGAATATCCTGAATTTCAGCATTTACTAGCTGTGAGACTTGAAATATTACCTCAGCTTTATGATCTTCCAGCTTTCTCATCTGTAAAATGGAACACACAATGTCTATTGCAAAAGATTAATGTAAAAATTCAGTGATGTAGGTGAAGTGCTTACTTTGTGTATTATGCCTGGCGCTCAGAAAATGCTCCATACAGTTTAATTGCCAGTGGTGGGACTGGATTAAATGCCCTCTGACTCTCAGTTGAGTGCTTGTCTGGTCATTCCACACTGACCTGACATCCTCTCTATTCAGAGGGCACTCCCATTAGGCAGGCCGTCTTCACTGGAGCTTTGTACACCCGTCGCTCCAGACACCCTTGTTGGTCATGTGTGAGATTTCTGGATTCTGCGAGGGCTCAAAAAAGCTGCTGACAGCAGCGGAAGCTACTTTAATCACTACTATACATATCTGGTCTACGTACCAGTCTGCTTCCTGTAATGGACAAAAAGTTTTTGCTGAGTGAGATGTTAAAATGCGTGTCTGAAGGGACCCTCTGTCATGTATTTCAAGAGAACTTTAGAAATATGAAAGGCTCCATACTTTCCCTGCCTCTCCTACATCTGTCTGGGATTGTTTAAGCATGAGTAATTAAATAAAATGAGGACAGCCAGAGATTATTGAGAAACAGGCAGGTTTAGCAACTTGCTCAGTTCTTGGCAAACACTAGGACTTGTAACTCATTCTCCCCTCTGTTGGTTTGTTTATTTTTAAAAATGTGTTTTCAGTTAATAACTACTACTTTATTGAAAAAAGCAATATATGCACAAGAAAAAGAATTCCAAAAGTGCATACATAATTAAAAATGACCTTTCTCTTACTTCAGGCCCCTTCCTTCCAATCCTGCTTCTGGCTGCCACTACTGTTAATAGTTTCTTGGCGATCTTTTTTCTTTTTCTTTTTTTTAAAGATTTATTTATTTATTTGAGAGAGGGAGAGCATGAATGGGAGGGGCAGTGGGAGAGGGAGAGAGAGAGAGAGAATCTTAAGCATACTCCATGCTGATTGAAAAGCCCAATGTGGGGCTCCATCCCAGGACCCTGAGATCATGACCTCAGCCAAAATCAAGAGTCAGACACTTAACCAACTATGCCACCCAGGTGCCCTTGGGAATTTTTTCAGAAATGTTCTATGTCATATTTCAAGTATATATAAGCATATATATGTATATGTAAATATCCTTTTCAAAAAAAATGAAAACATGCCTTGCTTTTTCCCAGCTCAATCCTACAATTTGGAGACAGTTTCGTATCTGAGTATAGAGTGTTTTCTTTTTCTCTTTAATGATTACATAATAAATACTCCATGGTATGTAGCTGGAGCAGAAATGATTTACCCTCTACTTCCAGTTTGGTTCTTACATGACTTTTTGTTGATGGCAAACCATTCTCCCCGTAACTCTGCTCCAAACCTGAAGTGATATCTAAGGTCCTCCATCCCTGTATCTAGTAAGTCATGCCAATTCTGCCTTTTTTCCACTTCTCCATTCTCTTTCATTCTCATGGCTACTTCCTGGGCTTAGGCCTTAAAATTCTCATAGTGTTCAGCCATCTCCAAATTTTCTATCTCTGCAGACATCACACAATTGTTCTTGATCAAATTTCATGCTAAGGTTCTGATTGTGTCACTCTTAAAAACCTGCAGTGGATTTCCATTCACTGTATTAGGTAAAAGCTCAAGTGGTGATCAATAAATATGATTGTGATATTCTAATCTGGGGAATTTATGAAATGCAAATTCCTGGATCAGAATGTCCAGATGGTTTAGGATCTTTAGTCTGTATTAAAAAAAGTTTCCGAGTGCTTCTGATGCAGTCAGTTGTTGGCCCAGTGGAACCATTAGAATAAAGTACAAATTTCTCAGCTCAGTATTTCTCTTCAGGGTACCTTTGCAGTCCCATCTTTTGCTACTACTTCTCTATACACCACAGCATATAAAGTTTTTTTGTTGGGTTTCTGGATGCTCCTAACACCTTCCAATCACACCTTTTAAACTACCAGGCCCAGTCTTTCTATGAATCCTTCACAGTCAGAAGTGATCCCTGAACTCGATCCTCAGAACTGGCTCACAGCCACATTCTGTCTTATTTCTTAGTTTGGTGATTCTCCAGCTTTCTTCCGCTGAGAGCTTGTAAGGTTGCTATCTTTAGAAACCCAGATTGCTCTTTCTTCTTATTCGCATGTACAGAACCTTGTGCACTTTGTGGCAAGGGTCTTAAACAAGAATTTGTAGAATCGGTGCTATTGGCTGGGTTGGTCACTGTTGCACATGCAGTGTCGTTAACTGTTCCTGGCTTATAGTGGGGTTTTCTACATGCATTTGTGGATTCTAAGAAAAGATGAGCAGGACCGAGTCGGTCATTGCTCAGAGAACTACAAGTCCCAGCAGGCGTTGCGCGGGACGTCGGCGGACGCGGTGACGTCCGGGGGCGTGCCGAGCCCGAGGGAGGGGTCGCCCTGCGGGTAGCCGGAGGCCGGGGAGGCTCTAGAGCCTAGGGCGGGAGAGGGAGCGAAAGGTGAGCAGAGTCGAAGGAGGGGACGCGCTGCGGGGCTCCCCCAGTCTATGGAGCGGGGTAAGATGGCGGAGGCGGAGAGCCTGGAGACAGCCGCGGAGCACGAGCGGATCCTGCGAGAGATCGAGAGCACCGACACGGCCTGCATCGGGCCCACCCTCAGGTACCCTGGGGACCCGGGCCATCGATGGGCGGGCACGGGCGGGACAGGGGCCAGGCTCCTTCAGGGCTGTGCGCCCGGCCGGCCGCCCGCAGGGCCAGCGCCAGCCCCTCCCTTAGGGGATCCCAGCGAGCGACCTCCACCCTCGGCGAGGCGGGTCTCCCTCCGCAGCCCGAACATGGGGTGCCTCCTCGATCGCCGGCGCCCACAGCCCAGTTACTCTGGAGACTCCTCTTGCCTTCCTCCAGGCTGGGGCAGTCTTGGTTCTTCCTCCGAGGCTAGTACGGAGCTGGGCGACTAGAGCGCGCCCGGCAGATGGTGGCTCTTAGCAGATCTTCCCCCTGGAGACATCACCCTTCCCCTCCGATTCAAACTCCATCCTGTCCTACACACAAGTCCTGCTTTACAGACAAAACATAAATTCACCCACGGTCTGATGATCGGAAGTTAAACTCGTGCCTCCTTAAAATCACAGTCACTTCTCAGAAACGAGTTTCTGAAAATCTTAGGCCTGGAAGGAAGGAAGTTTCCCTCAACCCGCGCGCCCCTCTCCTGGGATCGGGTACTTGCTGAACCCTGTTAGTAGGAAGACCTTTTTCAAAGGTGAAACCTTATCGTAGTCTCATGGTTGAGAAAAAGTTATTACCCCCTCTGCCTACCTCCTTATACTCTCACTTTGCCCCCTCACCCCCATTTTATTCGTAGATGTCAAACCTCCACCTACCCCAACTTCATGTATTTATCAAAACTTAGGCACCACTTACTATGTACAGTGCAAGACACTGTATTAAGCAATTTACAAATGAAAGTTATTTCAGTCGCGGAACAATCCTATTAGGTGGGTCTTATTATTACCCTCATTTTACAGATGAGGCACAGAGATGTTAAGTGACTTTCCCAAGGCCACACAGAAAAGTTGCGGCGTAGTGATGCCTACTTAGGTTGCCTGGACCCAGGGTCTGCATTCTTAATCTCTGTTGTTATTTCTCAATTGGTGATTGTCATCTCTCTGTACTTCCTGTTACTTACTCACCAAATTCAATTTCAAATCACCTTTCCCTTTCCCCTCTGTTCGCTAGTGCCCTGGAACTAACTCATCTTCATCCTTCCTGTTGTACCTCCTGATCTCCATGCAATCAGTAGATGGTTAATTCTCCTACCCACCTTGTACAGTCTTGGGACACTGTTCCTCCCTTCAAAAAAGGAGTTATTACTCAATGCTTTTTTTTTTTTCTCCCATAGGGAGAGTTGCCTTATGAAAGAGTGTTTGGAGGGGGAGCAGGCTGGAGGCTTTCCCCCTCATCTCCACCTGGACATCTTTTTTCTCCGGGACACATTGTTAGCCTACTTCCCTCTGTGCCTTCTCTGGTCATGACTATCCTGAGTAGTTTGCCTTTGTCCTTATTGCACTGGGATCATGACCTTCATATTCCTTTCTTTTTCCATTTTCTTGAGCTCTTAAGGGTGAATAATCCTTACTTCATTATCTTTTATAAAAACTACAGAAGAGCATTATTCTATATTCTAATATATATTATACAAATGCTATATGTATGATATATAATAATATATAATATGTAATATATAATAATATAAATATATACTATATATTATATAGCATATATAATATATCTTATATAATAATATAATAATGCACATATTCTAAGTGCCTTATTGATGGTTATTAATATTGGGTTTTTATGGCGCAAAATGTTACTGGTGTTACTGAGGATGCTGTCTCAGTATTTTACTAAGAAATTTGGCCACTGAGCTGCAGTTCGGAGCCAAGCAAAGTTCCTACTGGAGCAGTTGGGATTATCAGAGTTTTTAGGAAGGATTCTTTATCAGAACACCATCAATATTGTCTTGAGTTGGTTGTGGTTTTCAATTCCTGTGGTTCTTGGTTTATATGATAAGTGACTTTAATTTAGTGTCATCACTGTAGTTTGTTGTGATTTATTATGTTAACTCTCTACTGATTCATAGGGCATATCTGTTCTGCCTATAATTTTCTAGTGTCTTGACTTAGGCTATATGCATTATGGTTAAAATATGTTACCCATTCTCCCCCAAATTTGCTTCATTGTTATCACCAAGTTCTTTTTTCCCTAGAAGGTGGGGTTTTGTGGGGTTAGGTGGATTAAGGGATCTTTTGCCTTAAGGGGACATGGTTTAAAAAAAAAAAAGTTTTGAGAACTACTGCCCTGTCCTACCAGTTTGTTTTTTTTTTATAGCCAACTTTTTTTTTTTTTAGTTTATTTTTTATTTATTTGAAAGACAGAGATCACAAGTAGGCAGAGACGCAGGCAGAGAGAGAGGAAAGGAAGCAGGCTCCCTGCCTAGAAGAGAGCCCGATGCGGGGCTCGATCCCAGGACCCTGGGATCATGACCTGAGCTGAAGGCAGAGGCTTTAACCCACTGAGCCACCTAGGCGCCCCTGTCCTACCCGTTTTAATGACTTTTCCTGACTCCTTGGATCCTTGTTAGGGGCTCTTCATTTTTGACCTTATCCTTTGTTTTGGAGGTAACCCTAAATCTTACTATCATTCCCAAGATTCAATCACTTGAACATCCTGTAATGCAAGACTAGTACCTACTGTTTTTGCCTTTGGTCTGGGTAGTTTCTGCCCATATTCATAAGGGATGATCTCACCCCCTATCCCATTCAGAGACAGCAGCAGGCACAGACTTGATGTTTCAGAGCCCATGCCTTACCTTGGATGCCCCTCCATCATGACTAGCCCCTCTGTTTTTCCATCACAGTCATTATGTAGGTTTGATTAAGGTGGTAGGCTCTCTTCCTAAACTTTCCCCTCAACTGTAAATCTCAAGTTCCTCCACCCCTTTTCATAGTCCTTTCTATTTCTTCTGTCTTTTGAAGTGACATTTCTAAAGCACCAGGTTCTTAGCTGTTCCTGGGCTAGGTTTTGTAACTGAAGAGGAGCTAAAGAAGAGAACAGTAAATTGTAGTAAATATAAGATTAGTATACCCATCCCCACAATTCCCGCCTTTCACAAAAATCCACTAAGCTGCACTGCCTAACCAGTCTTTCCTTTGCCAGCTATTGCTTGTGAACCATTATGTGCTTTCTTTCCCTTCTGCGATACCAAATTTTTCTTCTAATCTTACCCCTTTTTGTTTGAGGAGCCACAGTGGCTTGACTTTTTCATTGTATAACTCTCATTATTTTAATCTTGAACAGTGCATGCAAAGGTAGTCAATTCCCATATATCATAAGGGAGTGTTTCTTCTTTTTGACTGTATTCTGAAAGTCCCAAGCATATCCACGCATATAGAGGCTGTTGCTTAAGACATTCTTTTGGGAAAGCAGCCATCTCTTTCTTCTCTGTCTTCCTCTTAAAAATTATTTTGTTAGCTGCAAGTCCTAATTTTGCAGATGAGGAAAGAGGCCCTTAAGATATTGGGACATGTTTTTTTTTTTTAATTTTTATTTTTAATTAGTTTTTTTAAAAAAGATTTAATTTATTTGAGAGAGAGTGCCTGCATGAGCAGGAGGAGGTGCGGAGGGAGAGAGACTCAAGCAGAATCTGTGCTGAGTGCTAAGCCCATCACGGAGCTTAATCTCTGTGAGATCGTGTCCTGAGCTGAAATCAAGAATTGGGCGCTTAACCAACTGAGCCACCCATGTGCCCCAGGGCCTGTCTTATTTTTAAAATAATATTGATTCCTGCTCTGTAGTGCTAATACTAAAATATTGATCAGAAATCACTCATGAACAATGGCTCTGTATTTTCATTTTTCAAATCCCATCTCTTATTTCTAGTCTTCTTTCATAACACTATTCAGTAGAAGTCATCTCCTCATTTTGCTCTTTGGGTACTAGCAATTAACATTCAGTCTTACTGCCTTTTTTTAAAAAATTTATTTATTTATTTATTTGTCAGAGAGTGAGGAAGAGAGCACAAAGGCAGGGGGAGCAGCAGGCAGAGGGAGAAGCAGCTTCCCCGCTGAGCAAGGAGCCCAGTGCATACTTAGTCCCAGGACCCCAAGATCATGACCTGAGCTGAAGGCAGACACTTAACTGACTGAGCCATAGGCATCCCTTAATTGCTATTTAAGATTTTGTTTTTAAGCTTTTAAATGTAACAGTGAAATATATAACCTTTAATAATATAGCTTTATTGAGATACAATTAATACACCAAATAGTTCACCTTTAAAATATACAGTTCTCTGGTTTTTAGTATATTCACAGAATTGTGTAACCACCATCATAATTTAATTTTACAACATTTTTATCACTTCAGCATCCATTAGTAGTCGTTTTCCATTCTTTACCCACTTCCCAGGCAATCACAACTTTCTGTCTTTATGCATTTGCCTCTTCTGGACGTTTCATATAGATGGAACTATACTGTTTGTATGTGTGTGTGTGTGTGTGTGTGTGTGTGTGTGTGACAGCATAATATTTTCAGGGCTCATCCGTGTGGTAGCTTGTGTCCGTACTTCATTTCTTTTCATGGTTGAGTAGTATTCCATTGTGTGGGTATACCACATTTTATTTATTCGTGAGTTGATTGGCATTTGGGTTATTTCCATTTGGGGCTTTAGAACACTGCTTCTCTGAACCTGATTGTACCAATTTTTGTGTGGACATATGTATTCTCTTTTCTTGGGTATATACCTAGGAGTAGAATTTCTAGGTAAGCGGCCAGCCTCCATCCAGCATGGGGCCCACTGCAATTTTGATCTCACGACCCTGAGATCATGACTGAGCCAAAACCAAGAGCTGGATGATTAACCAACTGAGCCACCCAGGCACCCCTGCCAAACTGTTCTCTAAAATGTCAGCACCGTCTTACATTCCCACCCACAGTGCATGAGGGTTCCAGTTTCTCCACATTCTTGTCACCACTTGTTATGGTTTTTTTTTTTTTTTTTTAATATCAGGTGTCTTAGTGGGTTTGAAGCTGCAATTCACTGTAGTTTTGATTTGCATTTCCCCAATGGCTAATCTTTTCATGTGCTTATTAGTCATTTGTTTATCTTCTTTGGAGAAAAGTCTATTCAGATCCTTTGCTCAGTTTTTAATTGGGTTGTCTTTTTTATTATTGAGTTGTGGGAGTTCTTTATATATTCTGGATATAAGTTTCTTACCGGATATATGATTTGCAAGTACTTTCTTCCATTCTGGGAGTTGTTTTTCCATTTTCTTGGTGGTATCATTTTCTGCACAGAAGTTTAATTTTTATGTAGTCCAGTCTGTCTTTTAAAATTTCTTTTTGCTTGTGCTTTCCTTCTAGACTGTTGCTTTATATATTTTGTTGTTACAAACCTGTACTATTGGTGTAGGGACAATTTTTTTTTTAAATGAAGTTTTTTTTTTTTTTAAGATTTTATTTATTTATTTGACAGAGATTACAAGTAGAAAGGCAGACAGAGAGAGGAAGGGAAGCAGGCTCCCTGCTGAGCAGAGAGCCCGATGTGGGGCTCAATCCCAGGACTCTGGGATCATGACCTGAGCTGAAGACAGGGGCTTTAACCCACTGAGCCACCCAGGCGCCCCTAGGGACAATTTTTTATCTTGCTTATTTAGCTAAGGTGTTTGTAAAGCTGTCTCTTAGAGAAAACAAATTGGGATGTTTTCAGTTGCTGTTTTGTTCAGTGTTATTTGATAATTAAAAACGGCCCCATTTTCTTCATTTACCGCTTTTGTGCCTTTGGCTACATGGCTTTGTTTTCCATCCTCTGCCATCCCCTATTACCTAAGTTGTGCAGAAGCCAGTTAAGCAGAATCCTTGGTTCATGACAGATTATCATTATTGGCACATGCATGGACCTCTTTAAGCAATTAATTATTTTATTAGGCAACTTACCACCTGAGTGGGCAAATTTTTCTCTTCTGCTTAAATGAGGGTGATACCATGTACGTTGCAGGAACAATGTTTAAAAAAAAAAAAGAGGGGTGGCTCAGTGGGTTAAAGCCTCTGCCTTCGGCTCAGGTCATGATCTCGGGGTCCTGGGTTCGAGTCCCACATCGGGCTCTCTGCTCAGCCAGGGAGCCTGCTTCCTCCGCACTCTCTCTGCCTGCCTCTCTGCCTACTTGTGATTTCTATCTGTTAAATAAATAAATAAATAAATAAATATTAAAAAAAAAAATAAAAGAAAGCATTCTTCATGGGTACCTGCTGTGTGGTAGTTACTCAGCATGAGTCGTCTTCTGCCCTGTTACCTTTGAGTTTGCTCTGTGGACTTACGTATTTCTGTTTTGGGAGTTATGTTAGTTTAATGGTTCTTACCCCCTTTTGTTTGTTTGTTTGTTTGTACTCACCTTTCTCTCTCTTTTTTTTTAAGAGTTTTATTTATTTATTTGACAGACAGAGATCACCAATAGGCAGAGCGGCAGGCAGAGAGAGAAAGAGAGATCAGAAGTAGGCAGAGAGGCGCCTGGGTGGCTCAGTCCTTAAGCGGCTGCCTTCGGCTCGAGTCATGATCCCAGGGTCCTGGGATTGAGTTCTGCATTGGGCTCTCCGCTCAGCGGGAAGCCTGCTTCTCCCTCTCCCACTCCCCCTGCTTGTGTTCCCTCTCTTGCTGTGTCTCTCTCTGTCAAATAAATAAAAAAAATCTTAAAAAAAAAAAAAGAAGTAGGCAGAGAGGCAGGCAGAGAGAGAGGGGGGAAACAGGCTCCCTCCCCACGGAGCAGAGAGCCCAATGTGGGCTTGATCCCAGGACTCTGGGATCATGACCTGAGTGGAAGGCAGGGCTTTAACCCACTGAGCCACCCAGGCGCCCCTGTACTCACCTTTTTTTTTTTTTTAAAGATTTTATTTATTTATTTGACAGAGATCACAAGTAGGCAGAGAGGCAGGTAGAGAGAGAGAGAGGAGGAAGCAGGCTCCCTGCTAAGCAGAGAGCCTGATGCGGGGCTCGATCCCAGGACCCTGGGATCATGACCTGAGCCGAAGGCAGAGGCTTTAACCCACTGAGCCACCCAGGCGCCTCTGTACTCACCTCTTTGAGGGAAATAATAATGATCAATAATCAGACCCATCAAATAATTATTTTGGGTTGGAGTGGAGAATGGAGGAGGAGATTAGGAAACAGTTATAAAAACCCCTCCAATGATTCTGATATAATCCTTCTTGACAATCAGTGAGGGGAAAGATACGATCTCTCATTGGTAATTGCTTATTTTTAATAATAGTTCCCTTTTAAGAGTAACAGTTTTATATTTTAATTCTAAATGTTAGATGACTTTTAGGAAAGATAGAAGAAACAGACAACAAAACTTAATCCTACCACCCTGTCAAAACTCTTGTATTTGCATATTTCTTTTTAACTTTTTCTGTATGCATTTTATTTCATTAGGTATTAGAAGAGTACTCTCATGTTTTATCTTGGTTTTTCAGTTAATATGTTTATACAGTTTCATACATGGTTACATATTATACAGCTATATCATTTTAGTGGCTTTATTCATTCAACAAATATTTATTGAGCAACTTTTATGCACCAGATACTCTTCTCAGCTCTGGGGTATGGCAGGGAACAAAACAGATGAGTTCCTGCCCTTATGGACCTTACATTCTTGTGGAACACTCCCAGAATAAACAAGCAAACAAATATGTAGAGTAATGCTATTCAGTGACTAGGGTTACACACAGCTGGGTATTGTTTTTCATTAGGTGTTTAGAAAAGTTGCTCTGGCAAAGGCTTGACTAGAGTGAAGGAGCAAGCCATGTGGCTCCCCAGAAGTCTTTTCTGGACAAAGGGCACAGTTCAGTGTGAAAGCCCTCAGGAGAAGCATAGTGGTGGGAGGCAATGGTAGATCAGTCTGAGTCCAGATTGTGTAGGCTAAGAAGAAGTACAGGAACGTTTTGAGCAGCAGAGTCACCTGCTCTAACTTAGGTTAAACGAGGAACATTGGGTGCTCTGCGGAGATGGAGTAAGAGAGGGAAGAGGGAAGTCGGTCAAGGGGTATTTGCAGTAATGAGGGGCAAGAGGTGGCTGTGGCATGCAATAAAGTGTTGGGAGGAGGTGGTGCGAGTAGCTGGATTTAAAATATATTTTGAAAGTGGAGCCAAGAGGATTGGGGGAATGGGGTAACTGGGTGATGGACATTAAGGAGGGCACAGGATATAATGAGCGCTGGGTGTTATATAAGACTGATGAATTACTGACCACTACTTCTGAAACCAGTAATACATTGTATGTTAATTGAACTTAAATAAAAATAAGTAAATTTTAAAAAATGAAAGTAGAACCAAAATGTTGGATTGATTATGAGAGTTAAAGAAAAAGAATCAAGGATGATTTTAGAGCTCTTGCTTAAGTAACTGGGTGAATGTCGTTGCCATTTATTGGGATAGGGAGTAAAGGGTGAGGAACTTTATTTTTCTTCATAGCACTTAAACTCCTGCTTGACATATAGGCTCTTCCATTAAAATTGATTTTCCAGGAGAGGAGAGATTTTCTTTCTTTCTTTGCTGCTATATCCTGGGAACCTGAAAGAGTGCCTGCTGTACAGTTGGTGCTCAATAAGTATTTACTGAATGAATAGAATATAAGAATTGTACCACAAACTGTTAATTATGTGGGGGTTGATTAATGGATTTGTAGATTAACTATTAATCAGAAGTGTAATCTAAAATAATTGACATCTAAAACCTGTTTAGTATTTTGTGTTGTGTTGTTAAAAGTCTGCAAATTTTAGTATGATAAATCTAGTGACTAAAATATTATAATCTAAGGGCACATTGCTTAAATAAAGCTTAGCATTCAGAAAATTAGAACTGTACATTTGGGGAAAAGGAGGTGGGTAGCATTAAATAGGTTTCATTACCATAGGGAATAGAAGAATGACTTTTTGTGGTTTGATAAAGAGAAGTTAGGTTTTATTTTAACAAAGTCTTTGAATTGTTAAGTGAATTGGAAAAATGAATAACTGAAATAACCCTCTTGTAGCTGATAAGACAGTACTGATGTGGTTCTGTTAGCAGTGGACTCTGTGTCTGATTTTATTGGAGCTAAATAAACAGAAATTTTCATTGAAGTTCTTCCAGTGGAAGGTTATTCTGATGTGTCATCTGATTAATTAGATTCAAACCACACAAACATTAATAGTCACAAAGAGAAGTTAAATGGGAGGACAGTATTTGGCGTCATTCCTTTGGTGAATACCAAGAGTTTATTTGTTATCAGATCCAATATATAGTGCTGGTGAGACTGATCTCCTGGAAATATAATGTTGAAAATAAAAAAAAGAATAGATGAATTATCTTTATTTGTCTGGATTTGAAATATTTATTTAATTTTTTCTCCTATCCCCTCTACTTCCCCATTTTATTAGTTTGTTATTTATTTTTCCATTATGTTCTTAATGCAGATATAAGCATTTATAATCTTATTTTCTCCCCTTTTCACACAATAAGTAGTATGCTCTATAGCCAGTTCTTCAGCTCATCAATATCTTTTGGAGAGCTATCCATACCTGTATGCAGAGGTTTTTTACAGCCACATAGTATTCCATTATGTGAATCTACCACCCTCCATTCAGCCAGTCCCCTATTTGTGTATAGTGGGGTTATTTCTAGTCTTTTGCTGGACAAAATAAGGCAGCAATGATTAACCTTGAACATTCGTCATTTATTCTTTCTTTTTTTTTAAGAGAGAGAATGTGTGGGTGTGTGAAGGGAGGGGAGAGGCAAATGGAGAGGACACCCCCCCATTTGTTATTTCTTATTGTACTTTTCACACTTTATACTTTAGGGTGGATTCCCAGAAGAATGATTGCTGGGGTGGGAGTGCGCCTGGGTGGCTCTGCTGGTTAAGTGTCTGACTTTGGCTCAGGTCATGATCTCAGGGTCCTCTCCTGCCCCCTCTGTCCCTCTCCTGGCTCATGCTTGCTTTCTCTCTCTCTCTCAGATAAGTAAATAAAACCTTAAAAAAAAAAAGAGTGGTTGCTGGATAAACTGGTGAATGTATATGTAATTTGATAGGTATTACACTCTTTAGAGGTTGGACTATTTTGCTTTCCCTTTAGCAATCTATATTGCTTATTTCTCCACAGTTTTTTTCTGTAAAGTGTGTATTAGACTTGATTTTTTGCCAATATCATAACTATTAAAAGGTATTTCATTGTAGTTTTCATTTGTACTTTCACTGTGAGTGAGGCTGAACATCTCTTCATATGTTTAAGGCTTTTTGTATTATCTGTGTGTGTGTACTGTCTATATCCTTCGCTCATTTTTCTTTGATTTCGCAGCATCAGTAAGGAACCTTTTGTTGTTATGCTTTGCTTAAATACACCAGGAGTATATAGAACACAGTAAATTTTGATTACTAAAACAAAGAAACCATTGTTTTTTAAGGAATGAAAGCTTCAAACTTTATTTTAGTTGTAAAGGGATATAAATAAGCAGACATTTAAAAAGAATTTTAAAAAAAATCTTGTATCTGGGTGCCTGGGTGGCTCAGTTGGTTAAGCATCTGCCTTTGGCTCAAGTCATGGTCCCAGAGTCCTGGGATCCAGCCCTGCGTCAGGCTCCCTGCTTAGTGGGGAGTCTGCTTCTCCTTCCTCCCCGACTTGTGTGCTCTCTCTCTCTGTGTCTCACAAATAAATAAATAAAATCTTTACAAAATAACTTGTATCAGGAGATTGATAATTTGAAATCAGAGGACTTGGGGGGAAATGCAGTAACAATAGGTAAAGCTGCTTTATATATAAATAAAATTGTTAACAAATCAGAGGTTGTCAACATTTTAGTAAATTCTTGACCTTAAGATATTATGGCATCTCTTCACATGTTTACATAATTTCGAGCATCAGTACAACTAGTATATGAAATTTGTTGCAAAAAGTTATTGATAAGGACAATTATTTAGTATGGTTTTGGAAGCAGTTTAGAATTTTAGATGATGTTTATGACATAGTTTTAGTTTGGGATATGATATATGTGAATATTAAGTAGGTTGTTGAGGAAAGCAAAGATTTTCTGATTCTTTACATCATCGAAGTTGATAATGTGTAGTATTTGCTAATGATATAATAATTGATTTAATCGTATACTGTAACCAAGCTTTCAGCTGAAGACAACTTGAATAAATAAAATTTGTGAGTGGCTTACCTATGAAATTTGTGATTTGGGGTTGAGATGCTGAGCAATGGTGACATTGTTAATTTGATTGGGGGAAGCAGCAGAGATAGTTGGTGGAGGTGGAGGTGGAGGGAAGACTTAGTAAAAATCAAAGCTAGTTGCACACAGAGCTTAAAAACATGAGACCCGAGGTGATTATTAATAGGTTATTTCTTAGAGATTTGTGTTGTGGCAGGGGGAAAGAAGAGTAAAGCCATTTTAAAGTAGTATCTGCTGGAGTATTTAGAAAACAAAGACAACAGTTTGTTCAAAGACTTACCAGTATTGCATGAACTTTGTCCCAATATTCGAATGAAGGAGAAATCAGGGATAACAGTAATGAAATATTTTAATACTTCGGCTATTTTTATTTTTTATTTATTTATTTTTTTAAGGTTTTATTTATTTATTTGACAGACAGAGATCACAAGTAGGCAGAGAAGCAGGCAGAGAGAGGAGGGAGCAGGCTCAATGCCGAGCAGAGAGCCCGATGTGGGGCTCGATCCGAGGACCCTGGGATCATGACCTGAGCCGAAGGCAGAGGCTTTAACCCACTGAGCCACCCAGGCGCCCCACTTCGGCTATTTTTAAAAAGCACTTTGTGATGCATATCTGTAAATTATATTTATATTATATTTTCCATTTCTAGATGTCTGCAGAATGGTAAATGTTTTCCCCTAAACTGCAGGTAACTTAATATTTCTGCCACATCTGACCAGCCTTCTCTTATTCTGGTTAATTGACAGTTGACTGTTCTTTGTCTCTTTTTCTCTGATTTTTCCCTTGCCTTGTTCTAGAAAGGAATTAGACAATTTATAAAAATCTACATGATTTGGGTGCCTGTGTGGGTCAGTGGGTTGAGCCTCTGCCTTCAGCTGGGGTCATGATCTCAGGGTCCTGGGATCGAGTCCCGCATCGGGCTCTCTGCTCAGCAGGGGGCCTGCTTCTCCCCTATCTCTCTCTGCCTGCCTCTCTGTACTTGTGATCTCTCTCTGTCAAATAAATAAATAAAATCTTTAAAAAAATAAAAAAAATCTACATGATTTAAAAAGCACACATAATAGATACATCAAAAATGGTGAGGAAATTGGGGTATGAGAAAACAAAGGTAGGAAGACTATGAAGACTATGAAGGAGAGAGCAATTAAAAGATTCATATTTGAAGGCCTGTACCTTTTCTAAAGGTAGGCCATCAGCTTGGCTCTAGGCTTTACAGCAGCTAGTGCAAAAAAGAGCCATGCTCTGTTATTTGAGTTATGGTGTTGTAAAATTAAAAAGTAGTTACTTAAGGAGAAGCATAGCTATTCTTGGTTCGGAGTAAGACCAGAGAGCTGTTTCTCCCATATGTCCTCACAAAGAAGGCCCTGTATAATGTAACTTTAATATCCATATAGTAAATGCAGCAATATGTAACAGGCTGTTTTTTATATTGTCCTTTAGTGAAAGCATATGGCATAACCAAAGTACAATTTAGTAAAGGCAGATCTTCAGAGAGCCAAAGGAATTCAGTTCTCTGCTAATCTTGGCTTAATAAAGGCATAGATTTTATAATACCTATAGTGAAAGTTGAAAGTGCATTATCCCCACGCCCTTTTATTTTTTTTTAATTTTTAGTTATTTATTTTTTTAAAAGATTTTATTTATTTACTTGACAGACAGAGATCACAAGTAGATAGAGAGGCAGAGAGAGAGAGGAGGAAGCAGGCTGTCCGCAGAGCAGAGAGCCCGATATGGGGCTCGATCCCATGACCCTGGGATCACGACCCAAGCTGAAGGCAGCGGCCTTAACCCACTGAGTCACCCAGGCGCCCCAACCCACACCCTTTTATTTTTGATCATTGATCACTTTGAGAAGCTTATGAACTCTATCTCCCTTTCCTTAGTAAAATGCATGTGTATCCAGTCTTCGTGATTTCTGGTGTGGAAGATTACATACATTGCATATACGCTGGTTAATTCTTCAGAAGTACTGCTTTCAGTAGTCAAGGTTTTTGATAGTTAAAGAGTATCAGGAAGTTCAAGGTTATGTATTTTTTTTTTTGCCATTTTTCTGAATGTATCACTTGCCTATATTTTTAATTAAGCACAGAGCTATATATACTTTAAAAATAAACTAGCTGTGGGTTAGGTTAATACCTTTTCATGAAAGTTGAAGAGACTGATAAAAGCCACCTTATTCCTCCAGAAGAATGAAGTGGGAGTATCCAATGTTAGGACTAAGATTCTTCCTTAGAAGTAATTTGGGATGTGTTCTCACACTGAAATAAATGCTGTTAAATCCACAATGATTTTATTTGGAATAATCTTAACTTTGATGTTAAAAAATAACCAACCCACTTTGGCCATTTAGAAAATTGCCAATGAATGAAATAACCATAGATGTTTGCCTTAAGCTGCACAATTTGGAATATACTGTCTAGAAAATGTATGCCTCACTAAGGAGGTTATTTACCTGGAACCTACCCTGTTCTAGGTTTATAAATTAAAAAAAACGGAAATATGTAACTCCAAGAGCATAATGAATGATAAAATAAATTTTTTAGAAGATTTTATTTATTTATTTGAGAGAAAGTGAGCAAGAGAGAGAGAGAGCAGAAGCTGAGGGGGAGGGGCAGAGGGACAGGGAGAGGCAGACTCCCTGCTGGGCAGAGAGCCCAATGAGGGGCTTGATCCCAGGACCCTGGGATCATGACCTGAGCCCAAGGCAGATGCTTAATCGACTGAGCCACCCAGGTGCCTGATTGATAAAAGAAATTTAAGCATGTGATATATCTTTGTATAACTAAAATTTAGAACTTTGAAATGCACATTATCTGGTGAAACATCCAAGTGAACAAGATCTCTCACAGTGCAACCAACTAGATCACCTTAATATGATTTGTGATGATCCGTATGGATTGGAACTCTGTTACAAGTACCTGCCTGCCTTTCAGTCTTGAAGATAATCACATTAATAGGTACCTTGCACTGTGGTGAATTTACCTTTAGTCACTACTGTGGTTTGGTAATCCAGATTGATCACTGGATTAAAGCTAAAGAAAACAATGACAACAATAACAGACTTTAAAAAAAAAAAAAAACAAAACAGTTCTATCGTTCTTTGAGTTTTTAGAACCTTCCAGTGTTAAGAATGCTAGATAAATATTCTCTTGTATGTTAGATAAATGATGAAGGCCATTTGTCAAAAATGATGATTTGGTTTAAAAATACAAGCTCTTTTGCTATATTTGTTTTTGATTAAGAAGCTGTGGAGTAACACAGGCTTCTAATTTTGACTGTGCTTTTATATACTTGGAACATGACAAACTGACAAAAGTACATCTTTTGGCACTATATTATCTAATGGAGCATTGACATCTTGTAGTATGTTGTAAGCCAGGTGTCTTTACTCCTATTGTCCTTAATAGCTCTATTTTTGCAACTTGCTTCTTTGTTTTTCTCTTTGAAAATTGTACCTTTGTTTCTTTCTTCATATTTGTGCTTGCTTTTTGTTTTTGTACCCCTCCTTCTATTTCCTGTAATTTAGAACTTTAGAACACGTATTGTTCAGTGAAACATCTAAGCAGACAGTTACCACAGTGCAGCTAACTTCTACTTGCTGGGATAGCTCTACTGCCAATAAAAAATAAAATCTAAAGGTATTGATATAAAATGTGACCTTATCAAGCAATAGGAATGAGTAAAAACAGCAGATATCAAGGTTGACTGAATCTGTGTTATGAAACATTTTTGTTATGAAGTTTGGTTTTGGGAAGACATTTTGTGTAACATATTTTAAAAAAAGGAAAGAAATAAGGGAACTAGCCAAGCAGTTTGTTTTTGATGAGGTAGAAGAATTTCTTGACATTTGTAAGGAAGAAGTGTACAATGATGATCTTTTGGCGTTGGAGTAGCAAAAGTAAGAGGAAAGTGAAATGAGAAGAGCTTTTGAAATCCAAAGAAAAATAGGCTATTAGAAGCATTTTAAATGGTAAATGTGACTGTGACTATATACATTATTTGCTCTTTTAAAAATTAAAATTTTCATTTTGAGATAATTATAGATTCATGTGCAGTTGTAAGAAATAATACCCAGATCCTTTGTAACTTTACCCCTACAGTGGTAACATTTGGCAAAACTGTAGTAACTATATCATGGCCAAGATATTGATATATGTCTTCAAGGTCAAGAGTTAGAATAATTCCATCACTATGGGGATCCCTTACATTGCCTTTTTACAGACACAACCACTTTCTTTTTGTCTCCATTCCTGCTTAGCCCCTGACAACCACTAATCTGTCCTCTATTTCTATAATTTTGTCATTTCAAGAATGTTATATGAATGAATGGACTCATACGGTATGTAATTTTATGGAATTGGCACTTCACACTCAGCTTTAATTCCCTGGAGATTCATCCCAGCTGGTGTATCTATAGTTTGTTCCTTTTTATTGCTGAGTAGTATTCCGTGGGATAGATGGGCAGCAGCTCGTTGAGTTACTCACCCATTGAAGCAGATCTGGGTTGTTTCCCGTTTTTGACTATTAAAAGTAAAGCTGTTATAAACATTTGTGTAAAGGTTTTTGTGTGCACATATGTTTTCATTTCTTTTGGGTGTATACCTAGGCGTGGAATTGCTGGGGCATATGCTAACTCTATGTTTAACTTTTCGAGGAACTGCCAAACTTATTTTCCAAACTGTCTTTGCCATTTTACATTCCCAGCAGCAGTGTGTGAGGGTTCCAGTTTCTTCAGATCCTTGCTAGCATTTGGTATTGTCACTGTTGTATTTTAGTTATTCTGATAACGTGTATAGTAATATCTCATTGTGGTTTTAATTTGTATTTCCTCAACTGCTAATTATGTTGAACATATTTTCATATGCTTATTTGCCATATGTATATCCACTTTATTGAATTGCCTCTTCATGTCTTTTGCCCATTTTCTAATTAGATTTTTTTTAATGTTGAATTTTTGAAAATTCTGAATGTATTGTAGCTACAAGTCTTTTGTTGATATGTGATATGCAGGTAGTTTATTCCACTCTATAGCATGTCTTTTCACTCTCTTAACAGGATCTCTTGCAGATCTGAAGTTTTTAATTTTGATGAGGTCTAACTGACCAATTTTTCCTTGTATGAATCATGCTTTTGGTGTCAATTCTAACAACTTTGCCTAGCCCTAGATCTTGAAGATTTTCTCCCATTTTTTTTCTTGAAAGTTTTATGGTTGTACTATAAAATGTAACACCTGTGATCCATTTTGAGTTAATTTTTGTAATTTTGTAATTTTTGTGTAAGGAGTGTCTTAATTTCAAAGATTTTCTTTTTGCCTATGGATGGCCAGTTGCTCTAGTACGTACCATTTATTGAAAAGGCTGTTTTTGCCCTACCAAGCAGCTTTTGTACCTTTGTCAGAATTTCTTGGGGGGCACCTGGATGGCTCAGTGGGTTAAACATCTGACTTCTTCTTCTTTTTTTTTTTTTTTAAAGATTTATCTATTTTTAGGGAGAGAGCATGAGCCGGAGGGGAAGAGGGAGAGAGAATCCCAAGTGGACTCTGTGCTGAGCTCAGAGCCCAATGTGGAGTTTGATATCATGACCCATGAGATTAGGACCTGAGCTGAAATCAAGAGTCTGTGGCTTAACTGACTGCAACACCCAGGTGCCCCTAAGCATTCCACTATTGATTTCGGTTGAGGTCATGATCTCAAGGTTGTGAGATCAGCCCTGCATGGGGTTCTGCTTTGGGCTTGGAGCCTGCTTAAGATTCTCTTCTCTCCCTCTCCCTCAGTCCACCCACACACCCCAACTTGTGCTTGCTCTCTTTCTCTCTCTCTCAAACAACAATAACAACAACAAATTTCTTGGGCATTATTGGTGTGAGTCTATTTCTAGGTTCTCTCTTTTGTGTTGATCTATGTGTCTGTCCCTCTACTAATATCAGTTTTGATTACTCTCTTGATATTGGGTAGACTAATTCCCCCCACTTTAATTTTCTTTTTCAAAAGTTTTAGCTAATTTCATTCCTTTGTTTTTTCATGTAAAATTTAGAATAGTCTTGTCTATATCTACAAAAATACCTTGCTGTGATTTTGATAGGAATTAGATTAAGCCTCTACATCCCTTTATAGAGAATTGACGTCTTTATTGCATGACTCTTTCAGTCCATAAGCACGAAATGTCTCTCAATATATTTAGTTCTCTTTAGGCTTCGTCTCTTCAGCATTATGTAGTGGTTAACATACAAAGTGAGTATGTGTTTTGTTAGAAAAGTGATTGTAAATGGTGTTATATTTATTATATTTAAAATTTTGGTGTCATTGTGTTCATTTCTAATATATTGATACATAATCATTTTTTGATTATTTTTTATTTTGTAGCTTTGTGATTGCTGAACTTACTGTAGGAGTTTTTTTGTAGATTCCTTGGAGTTTCCTATGTAGATAATAGTGTCATCTACAAATAGGGACAGTGTAGTTCTTTTTTGATCTGTATGCCTTTTCTTTCATTTGCTTTCACTGGCTAGAACTTCTAGAACTATGTTGAATAAGATGTGAAAGTGGACATCTTTGCCTTTTTCCTGATCTTGGAAAGCATTCGGGTTTCTCCCTAGTAAATATGGCATTTTAAAGTTTTTGCAGATGCTTTTTATGAAGTTGAGAAAGTTCCCTTCTTTTCCTCTTTTCTGAGAATTTTATCATAAAAGAATGTTGAATTTTGTCCAGTGCTTCTACTGCATTGATTATATGTTCATGTGATTTTTCATCTTTACCTTGGTGAATTACATTGAATGATTTTTGAATATTGAATGAGCCTGCCTTTCTGAAATAAACCTAACTTAGTCATTGTGTATATTTTTTTCTTTTTTTTTTAAGATTTTATGTATTTATTTGAGAGAGAAAGAGAGAGCACGAGCAGGAGGAAGGGCAGAAGAAGAGAAAGAGGCAGACTCCCTGCTGAGGGGGGAGCCTGATGTGGGGCTCAACCCCAGGACCCTGGGATCATGACCAGAGCTGAAGGCAGCCACTTAACCAATTGAGCCACCCAGGTGCCCGATGTATATTTCTTTTTATGTACTGCTGAGTTCTATTTGCCAGTACAAATCTTCCTTGATTTATGATGGGGCTGTGTTCTGATAAATCTGTCTTAAATTGAAAATACCCTAAGTTGAAAATCCATTTAATATACCTAACCTATCTAACATCATAGTTTAGGTTAGTCTACCTTAAACAATGCTCAGGAAATTTAACAATAGCGTGCAGTTGGGTAATACCATCTAAGTCACAGTCTATTTTATAATAAATTACTTAATTTCTCATGTAATTTATTGAATGCTGTATTTAATACAGTATTTCAGATCAACCCAACTGTGGGTTCAGAGTGGTCGTAAATGTATTGGTTGTTTATACTTATGCTTTCGTGGCTGACCGGGAGCTGCAGCTCACTGTTTCTACCCAACATCCATGAAGGGAGTATTGTACTGCATATCACTAGCCTGTGAAAAGATCACAATTCAAAATTTAAAGTATGGTTTCTACCCAATCCATATTGTTTTGGACTATTGAGTAAAAACTGAAAAATTGTAAGTCAAACCATTGTAAGTTGGGGACTGTCTGTATTTCTTAAGGACTTTTGTGTTTATGAGGGCTATTGGTCTGTAGGTTCATGTATGTCATGTATGTATGTATGTATTTACTGTCTTCTGTTTTTTTTTTTTATATTTTATTTATTTATTTGTCAGAGAGAGTGAGCACAGGCAGACAGAGTGGCAGGCAGAGGCAGAGGGAGAAGCAGGCTCCCTGCTGAGCAAGGAGCCCGATGTGGGACTCCATCTCAGGACGCTGGGATCATGACCCGAGACGAAGGCAGCCGCTTAACCAACTGAGCCACCCAGGCGTCCCCTGTCTTCTGGTTCTGGTGATAGGGCAATACTAGCTTCCTAAAGTTATTTTCTGGAAGAGATTTTAGAATTGATTTTAATTCTGCTTTAAACATTTTGTAGAATTCTCCAGTGAAACCATCTAGGTCCGAAGATTCCTTTTTTGGGATAGTTTTAATTACAAATTCATTTTTTTCGTAGTTCTAGGGCTATATTAATTGCTTGCTATTTTGTATTTGAGTGAATTGTGATAGTTTGTGATTTTCTAGGAATTGTTTTATTTTATCCAAGTTGCCAAATTTATGTTAAAAGAGTCCTCTCATTATCTTTTTGATGCTGCAGGATGTGTAGTGATATCACTGTTTTCATTCCTTCTTTGGTAGTTTGTATCTTCTCTTTTTTTCCTTTGTTACATATTTGCCAATTTTATTTATCTTTTCAAAGAACCAGATTTTTTCATTGTTTTTTTTCTATTTTTCTGTTTTTAATTTTATTAATTTCTGCCCTTTATTATTTCCTTCCTGCTGCTTGTCTTTTAAATTTATTTTTACTCTTTAGGTTCTTGAGGTATAGGAGCTTAGAGTACTGATGTGAGTAATCTCTAATGTATGCATTTAAAGCTGTAAATATCTCTCTCAGCATTGCCTTACCTGTGTCCTGTAAATTTTGTGGTGTCGTATTTTCATTTTCATTCAGTTTAGTGTATTTTTCGATTTCTCTTTAGACTTCTCTTTGACCCATGAATTATTTAGAAGTGCGTTGTTTACTTTCCAAGGGTTTGAACTTTTCCTATTATCCTGTTACCCTGTTGTTATTGATTTCTAGATTGATTCCATTTTGGTTAGAGAACATACTGTGTTTGATTTCAGTTCTTTTGAATTTGTTGGGTTTGTTTTATGGCCCACAGGATGGTCTTTCTTGGTATATATTCTGTGCCCACTTTAAGAGAATATGCATTACACTGCTGTTGGATAGAGTGTTTTACAAACGTTCATTAGATCCCGTTGGTTGGTGGTGTTATTGTGTTCTATATCCTTGCTGATCTTTTTGTCTGTTTCTATCAGTTGTTGAGAGGGATGTTGAAGTCTCTAAGTATAATTGTGAAATTGTCTGTTTCTCCTTTGAAATCTGTCAGTTTTTCCCTCACATGTTTAGCAGCTCTGTTGTTTGATACTTACACATTTAGGAGTGCTGTATCTTAATAGATTGAGCATTTAAAAAAAATATTTTATTTATTTATTTATTTGAGAGATTGAGCGTGTGTCTGCAAGTGAGTGGTAGGGGAGGAGCAGAGGGAGAGGGACAAGCAGACTTGAAGCAGACTCAGCTTCAAGCTGAGCTTGAAGCCCAACACGAGGCTCAATTCCATGACCCTAAAACCATGACCTGAGCTGAAATCAAGAGTCAGACACTTAACTGACTGAGCCATCCAGGCCCCCCATTTTTACTGGATTGAGCATTTTATTATATAATGACCTTCTTTGCTATGAAGTCTACTTTATCTTATGATAATATAGTTGCAATTAATATTTTTCATCCTTTTATTTTTGACTGACCTCTTTCATATTTGAAGCGATTTTCATGTTAATAGCATACAGTTGTATTGTGTTTTTTAATTTACTCTATCAGTTTCTACCTGGTGTATTTAGAACATTTACATCTTGTCTATTATTGATATGGTAAGGCTTAACTATTGTTTTATTTGTTGTTTTCTGTTTAGTATCTCTTGTTTTTCATGACTTTCTTTGAGTTACTTGAATATTTTTTTTCCTTTTTTTAAAAAAGATTTTATTTGTTAGAGAGAGAGATCACAAGTAGGCAGAGAGGCAGGCAGAGAGAGAGGGGGAAGCAGGCTCCCTGCTGAGCAGAGAGCCTGATTTGGGGCTTGATCCCAGGACCCTGAGATGGTGACCTGAGCTGAAGGCAGAGGCTTAACCCACTGAGCCACCCAGGCACCCTGAATATTTTTATAGAATTCCATTTTGATTTATAAATAGTGTTTTTCAGTGTGTACCTTTTTGTATAGTTTTTTTTTGGTGGCTTCTCCAGGTGTTAACATTATTAATATATAACTTATCATAGTTTACTAATGACATCGTGTTACCAGGTTAAGTAAAGTGTAGAAATCCTACCTCCCTTTATGTTCCTTTATTCTTCTTTATTTATAATTCTTTTAAATATTTCCTCTACAAACATGTAGAACCACGTCAGTGTTTTAATTTTTGCATCAAGCAGCAAACCTAATTTAGAAAACTTAACAGAAGTAAAGCCTATTGTATTTACCCATACTTTTGCTTGCTGTGTTATTTTTTCCTTCTGATGTTCTGAGATTTCTTTAAAAAAATCATTTCCTTTCTGTTTAGAGCACTTCCTTCAAACATTCCTTTGGAGTAGGCCTGCGGGCAACAAATTGCCTTTACATGAGAATGGCTTAGTTTTCCATCACATGAAAATGTCTTGAGGTTATTTTTGCTGGGTGTGGGATCCTGGTTTGACAGTTCTTTAATACAGCAAACATTGTGTGACTTTTTTCTGGCCTCCATGGTTTTTGATGAGAATTTGCTATCATTCAGGTTGTTTGTTCTCTATAGCAAAGGTGTCATTTTTCTATGGCTACTTACAGTATTTTTTTCTTTGTCTTTAGTTTTCAGGAGTTTAATTACGATGTGTTTTGGTCTGGATTTCTTTGGGTTTATTCTGTTTGGGATTTGCTAAGCTTCTTGAGTCTGCTGGTTTATGTCCCTTGCCAGCTTGGGGTTTTTATCCATTATTTCTTTAAGTACTTTCTCCCCCCCACTTTCTTTCTATTCTCCTTCTGGAACCCTCATAACACAAATGTGTCACCAGATCTTTTGTTACAGTCCAACAGCCCCTGAGGCTCTGTTTATTTCTTTCAGTTTTTTTTTTTTTTTACCCCGCATGTTCAGATAATATAATTTCTATTTTTCTGTGTTTTGGTTCACTAATTCTTTTCTCCATTCCTTCCATTCTGCTCTTGAGCCCATCCATGGAGTTCTTATAATTTTTTTTTTTTTTGTATTTTTCGTTCTAAACTCTACATTTGATTATATTTTCCTCTTTTTTTTCCCCCTGAAGCTTTCAATCCTTTTGTTTCAAGCATGTTCATAATTATTAGTTGAAACATTTTTATCACGAGTGCTTTAAAATCTTCATCAGAGAATTCTAACATCATGTCAACTCTGTTTGGGCATTTAATGATTGTACTTTTTCATTAGTTTGACAGCTTCCTGGTTCTTGGTATGAAGAATGATTTTTTTTTCTAAGATTTTATTTATTGATTTGGCAGAGAGAGACACAGCAAGAGAGAGAACACAAGCAGAGGGAGTGGGAGAGGGAGAAGCAGGCTTCCTGCCGAGCGGGGAGCCCAACGTGGGGCTCCATCCCAGGACCCTGGTATCATGACCTGAGCTGAAAGCAGCCGCTTAACAACTGAGCCACCTAGGCGGCCCTGAAGAATGATTTTTAAGTGAAACATGTACATTTTCATATTATGTTATGAGACTCTGACTCTCATTTAAACCTCTTCTTTTATCTGGCTTTCTTTGACACTACTCTAGTGGGAGAAGGTGCAGATTACTGCTTCACAATTGCTAGGTAGAGGTGGCTGCCCATGTTTCCCACTTGGCCTCTGTTGACCCCTGAGAGGGGCTCCTAATTATTGCTGGAGATGGGAGTTCCGGCTCCATACATGGTCTGTGCTGACACCATGGTGTGGGAGAGAAGTATGTAATATCTCGTGGTGAAGAAAGTCCCAGCTCCCTTCTGGGCCTTCTCTGACACCCTGACTGGGGTGTAGGGTGCTATGTTATCACCTCATGAAGGTGCAAGTCTAGATGCCCCCTCCGTTTGTGCTGGCGTGCTTGTGGTCACAGTTCTTTTCTGTGGCGCTTGTCTGGAATAGAGTAGTGACTGTGTCAGCGTGTTCTGTCTCTTGGAAGGCTATGCCTTTGGGCCAAGGGGAGCGGGCTTTTGTTGGGGTTTTGTTTTGTCTCACTTGTTTGTGTTTCTGGATTGCCTATTTAGTTTGAAGTCTGGGAAATGAGGCCAATAAGAAAACCCAGGAAACTTACCACTGTTGTTCCTTTGGTCCTGAGGTTCCACGCCAGTTGGTCTTTTCCTTCCCATCTTTCAGATTCTTTAATGTTTGTTTTGTGTATAATGTCCGGAGTTTTTAGTTATGCTTAGTGGGAGGAATAGGAAGAACTGTGTTTGCTCCATTTTCCAGGATGGGAAAGTTCCGTTATGTTTTTAAGTTTTCAAGTTATTTTTCTTTTTTATAAATACGGTATGTATTTATTAGTAAAAATAAAACCAGACAGTGTAGAAGAGTATAAAGATGACACAAACACAATAAGCTAAAATCTGTTTCTGAGAACTAACTATCATTAACTTCAGGTAATTATCCTCCCAGATCAGTATCACTTCACACAGATATACGAACAGGAGGGTGAAGAGAAGAAAATAATTTTCATAAAAAATTGGATATATACTAAAGCTACTTCTAATAAAAAGTATTAAATGTTATTTTACTTGAAGTGGATACTGAAATGCAACTTATGAAATTATTGAATTTCAGGTAAATTTTTTTTTTTAATCACAAATGATGTTCATTTTTTAAGATCTCTTAAGAAGGTTAAAAAGTCAGTTCCTATCTTTGTAATTTAAAAAAAACAACTCACATTCAGGGGCACCTGGGTGGCTCACTGGGTCAAGTGTTTGCCTTTAGCTCAGATCATGATCCTAAAGTCCTGGGAGTGAGTCCCATGTTGGGCTCCTTGCTCAGTGGGGAGTCTGTTTCTGCCCTTCCTCCTGCTGTTTCTCCTCTTTCTTGCTCACTCTCTCTCAAATAAACAAATAAAATCTTCCCAAAACAAAAAACACCTCACATTCAATTTTAGGCAGTATTAATTGATTTCCCACTGTGGAAGAAAAGGAAAATTAGTGCTTTTTCTTCTTCAAAACATCTTTATTGAGGTGTAATTCACACACCGTAAAATTCACCCACTTAAAGCTTACCGTTCCATGGTTTTTTATATTCTCAGGCTACATAATTTTGCCAGAGAAAAATCTCTTGATACCTTGCCTAGGGTTAAGCATTTGGCTGCTGAAATATCCATTTATGGGATGAATGTGTAAGGGTTTGACTGTTCTGTATTCCTTCTTTCAGTTAATCTGTTTGTTTTCAGTGCTTCTGCTATTCTTGGCGTTCTGAATCCTGACCTTCTCCATGGTTTATGGCTGGTACTCGGACTCCCTTTTGGATTTCATTCCTTTGGCAAATACTCTAGGCTCTTTTTTGTACTACTCTACTTCATCCTTACCACTGTTTGTGCCTTTTCCTTTAATGGGGTCTCAGGAGGGTGGAAGATAAATGCACATGGTTGTCTCATTGCATTGATGTGGAAGCCTGGAAGCCGGTTATGCTCTAGGTTGAAGCCAGAGTACAGTAAATAGTAGATAGTTACTAAATTTTTTTTTTTAATATGAAGGAAAACAGGATTTTCCATAGCCACTAACTGTCCTGTCCCATCTCCCATCCTCCATTTTTCACTACTCTTGTACACTGTGAGGACTTTTCCCATTTACGTGGCTGTTCACTTTCTCCTCACTTTCCTCCCACATGTTTTTTCCTCAGTCTCTCTCTCCCCTCCCTTGTGCCCAGCCAGTCATTTTTCACCCAGTCTGCTGCACTATTCTGTGCCTGAGCCTCCGGAACAGCCATCTTGCGGACTCATTTATACATTTGTCCCTGTTTGTATGTCTTTTTTTTCTTTCATATTTTGTAAGAAGTATATTAGTTCACATGATTTTCCTTTAAACTTTATTATTTTCTATTTTATTTGAAATTACTTTGTCATACCTTTGAGCCTGTGACATTTCCTAGCCGATTCATCTAATATTTCTTTTTGTTCATTGAGTAACCTTAATGTACCAGGTACTTTATTTTTAAACTGTAATGGCTCTTAAATACTTCAAAGTTTTATAAGTTTATTGTAAAACAAACAAACAAACAACTTAAATGTTTATGAGTAACATTCCTTCTCTTCCCTGCTCTAAACTCACCTCTTCAAAGCATAATTAGTGTTTGATGTGTAATTTTCTAGACTTTTTTCCTATGCTTATATAAGCATGTTTATATACATACTCACATTCTTTTTTAAAAAAAATAATTAGTTAATTTACAGAGAGAGAGAGAGAGAGAGGGACAACACAAGCAGGGGCGTAGCCGGCAGAGCGAGAGGAGAAGCAGGCTCCCTAAAGAGGAGGGAGCCCCATGTGGGATCCCAGGACCCTGGGATCATGACCTGAGCTGAAGGCAGACACTTAACCAACTGAGCCATCTAGGTACCCTCAAATTCTTATATACATATACAGTCTATAATTTTCTTTTTCTTTTATTCTTTATTTACTTAATTTATTTTTGAGAGAGAGAGGCACACAGACATACACAGATGAAAAGGGGGGAGGGAAAGAGAGGGAGAGAGAAGGAATCTTAAGCAAGCTCCATGCCCAGCACAGAGCCCTATGTGGGGCTTGATCTCATGACCCTGAGATCATGACTGAAATGAAATCAAGAGTTGGACACATAACCAACAGCCACCCAGGCACTCCCAAGTTTTCTTTTCTTTATTTTTTTTAAAAAAAGATTTAATTTATTTATTTGTCAGAGAGAGAGAACACAAGCAGAGAGAGCAGCAGGTAGAGGGAGTAGCATGCTGCCTGCTGAGCAAGGAGCCCATTGCTGGGATTCCAGGATCCTGGGATCATGACCTGAGCAGAAGGCAGATGCTTCACCAACTGAGGCTCCCAGGCATCTCCCAAGTTTTCTTTTTAAATGGGTGTTATCATATACATTTTGATACACATCTGGTTTTTTTCTACTTAACAATATATAAGTGTGTCATAGCTTTATAATTGGAAACTTCTGGTATTCTGTTATGTGGAACTACATGCTTCTCTGTTGATGGACATTTCAATGGTCTTATCCCTCCCCATATTGTTCTTACAAACAATTCTGTATTCTGATAAGTTTCTATACATATCGATAGTGGTATTTCTGTAGGATAGATACTTAGATGTGGGATTGCTGAGAATAAAGTTTTGTAAATAGAAAGCTTCGATAAGACTAATTCCCAGCCCATTCTTTTTTCTTTCCAAGTTAGTTCCTGTGGAAAATTTAAAGCACAGAAGTTGAGAAAATAGTATAATAAATCCCCATGTACCCTTCTTATAGTCTTAGTGGTTACAAACACATAGCAAATCTTGTTTCTCTAATTCTCTCACTGCCTACCCATTTCCCGCCATGCCTGCCGTTGCTAATTTTGAAGTATGTTCTAAACATATCATTTCATCCGTGAACACTTCAGTATTACCCATATTACTTCTGGGAGTAATTTTGCTTTGATTTACAGATTTTTGCTTCATTATTAGGGTCCCTGGAACTTGTTCAATGAGTGAGTCAAGGACTATCTGTAGTTGGTTTGAAATTATTCATCTTGGCGATAATTAGGCAGCAAGACCAATTTTTGAAGATTGTACCTAAAAACATGTTATCAGCATATAGGATAGATAGATTTTCTTTCCCTTCTGTGTGGGGATGGTGGGAGGGAGGCAAAAAGGAGGGGAAGAAGGGCATACACTCAGCTCAGCTAAATAGTTGTCACATCTATAGGGTATAAGACCAAAGAACAACAACAAAAATCCTTGTTTGTCTCACTGAAAATGATAATCTGATCTTCCAGAAAACTGCCTACAGTTCCCGACTTCTGTGCCAAATTTAAGGAATAGGCTCTAAGTATCAGGAAAAAGCCTTTTTTTTTTTTTAAAGCGTATACAGTGTTTTTTAAAAAAAAATTATTTATTTAAAGAGCATGGTGGAGGGGCAGAGGGAGAGGGAGAGAGAGTTTTAAGTGAATTCCGTGCTGAGTGCAGAGCCCCAAATGGGGTTCAGTCTTAGGACCATGAGATCATGACCTGAGCTGAAACCAAAAGTTGGATGCTTAACTGACTGGGCCAGTCAGGCACCCCTAAGCTTACACAATTTTTACCCAGAGTCTTAAGCTGAATAAGGGTCAATAAAAGCCTCATGCAATTGATATTCTTTCTAATTATTTCTTATGATCAGTGTTAGAATAGCCGTGCCTCAAGTTTGACAGCTCCATGAATGATGTTGACTGGAGAAGCCCAAGATTGCATTTATTGAGGATGCTAGCATGTAATTGTAATGGATTATTTAATAAGGTACTACTTTTTTTCTTTTGAGGATGAGCAAAATGTTGTCCTTTAGAATAATGACTCAGGCTCTTCTCTCCGATCAGAAAGGACCATTCATGTGAAGTAGATAATTTGGCAAAGTGGTTCCTTTTTTTTTTTTAAATATATATATTTTTTAACTTATTTATTTGTCAGATAGAGAGAGAGCACAGGAGCGAGCACAGGCAGACAGAGTGGCAGCAGAGGTAGAGGGAGAAGCAGGCTCACTGCCAAGCAAGGAGCCTGATGTGGGACTCGATCCCAGCACGCTGGGATCATGACCTGAGCGGAAGGCAGCCGCTTAACCAAATGAGCCACCCAGGTGTCCCGGCAAAGTGGTTCTTGAATAGTTCTGGAGGAAGAAAATCATTCTAAGGGCTTTATTAGCTTGAACTTTTAAATCAGTTATGTAGTATGGGAGCCTGTGACTGGAACTTTTAGAAAGTGGCCTCTTTTCATATACCAAGTTCTGGCATTATAAAAAGCTGGGAAAACAGTCTCCCAAAGGTAAACCAGCTTTAAACTGTCCTCGTCTTACTTAGCAGTTTTGGACGGCACGACCCAGAATTTGCCCTTATTAACCAGACTGACTTTAAAAAGTCAGAAGCTTATAATTATTTAATTCTAAAAAACCCAAAAACCAAAACCCAAACCAAAAACCCGAAACCCCTCCATGAAACCAGAAATTCAGGTGTCCTTTTTGTGGTTTTATTACCCATGTCACTACACAAAATTGGTTAGGAGTTTTATTTTTGGCTCCTGGCAGTCTTTTATAGACTAGGACAAGTCCCATGTAACTCAGAATCAGTTCTAAATTACAACAGTTTGCTGATGGGAGAAGCAGAGAGAAATTTCTCAAGTTACTTGAAGCAGAGTTATAAACGTTTCATTTTATTGCAAGAAGTTACTAGAAAGACTTGGAAATTCCTCAATCCTTGTTTCCTTAATTTGCTAGTCTACTAGGGGTGATCATGCATGGAGATTGCCTCCAGAATAGTGCTTTTTTTCTTTTTCTTTTCAAAATTTTTTTAAAGATTTTATTTATTTATTTGACAGACAGAGATCACAAGCAGGCAGAGAGGCAGGCAGAGAGAGAGGAGGAAGCAGGCTCCCTGCCGAGCAGAGAGCCCGATGCGGGGCTCCATCCCAGGACCCTGGGATCATGACCTGAGCCGGAGGCAGAGGCTTTAACCCACTGAGCCACCCAGGTGCCTCTTCTTTTCAATTTTTAAGAACAGCTCGTTTTAAGAGTTAAATGATGGAGAAACGATCATCTGTCTAGTCCAGAAGTAAAGAAGGGTTGCAAATCCAGGTTGCTGTATATCTGAGCAGATTTATTCCTGGTGCTGCCATTCTGCATTATTATGTTCTGTTCATCAAATACAAATTTTACGGAATCTTTCATTCACATCAGTATGTTGTCACTAAAATAATTATTTGCCAGTCATCACACTACTCATTTCTCCATGGCTCTAGGATGGGCTGCATCAGACTGCTGTGTATTGTAGCGTTCTTGTTCTCACAGTGATAACAGACAAAATAGGCAGCTAAGCCCTTTGAAAACAAGTAAAAAACTGACTCAAGAAAATGAAGAGAATGAGTCCAGCAAAATTCTCAAACTAGTTTTGTTATCCTATACATTAGAATTCAGAGTCAAAGCAGCTTCATCCTGTTTAATGGAAAGCTGAGGGTCAGAGAACAACCTGCTATTCTTTATCTACTTGAAGTTGGAGCCCCAGAGCGAGATACAGTTTTATCATTAATGACTTGGAAAGAGTAGGTTATAAGTTATGTACATAGCTGGGAGGCTCCTGTCAGCCTAATCTCTATGAACTTTATATAGTCTGACATCTTAAAGACTTCTTGGGCGCCTGGGTGGCTCAGTTGGTTAAGTGTCTGCCTTCGGCTCTGGTCATGATCCCAGGGTCCTGGGATCGAGCCCTGTGTCATGCTGCCTGTTCAGCGGGGAGTCTGCTTCTCCTTCTGCTCCTCCTGCTTGTGTGCTCTCTCTCTCTGTCAAATAAATAAATAAAATCTTTTTTTTTTAAAGAATGCTTAAAAAAGACTTACAATTCACTATGGAGGTTCAGGTATGTTCCAAATTAGGTTAATTCTTAAGTATGGTTGCTTTGCACAGTTGTACAGGTTGTACAGTGCATAGCTGGGCCGTATTTAAGGTGGTACCATTTAGAGATAGCTTAGGTAAGGTAGATTTATGTATTTGTTAGGGGCAATTTTCTAGCAGATGGCAGGCAGGTATCTTTAAGAGGGGAAAGATACTATATGAGCAAGTGTAGACCCTGCAAAAACTGAGAACTCTTTTTAAAGTTAATTTACAGATGCAATAATTTTAAGTGCATAATCCGTATGTTTATCACCTGTTTCCTGTGTTTATTATTTCTCCCACATTTTCCTTAATACTGACAGTGTTCCCCGATCCCCCCCTCGTCGCCCTTGGGAAATGAGCTCTTAAGGGGATTTGTATGAAAGTGTTTTGGATTTTTATTTTTGATGTGTTTGTTCACAGTTTAGCGACTCTGAGGCCTCAATATGGATGTTCCTACCATGTTGAGATGACCTAATGTTTGGATCCAGTTAATAGCTCCATTGTATGTTGAATAAACCTCACATCTTTGCCAGAGGTTTGGGTATTACTCAGTTGTGATTCTATCAGTATGTGGTCATTTGGGATTCCAAGTTCATTTGTTATTTCTCAGAGTTTCCAGAAGGTTGCCCTGAGTAGCACCAGGCTTTATAGTATTCACCATCTGGTGCTTTTGTTTCTAAGGTTGGGTTTGGGAGTCTTGTTATTTGTTTCTTTTGCATCAAGATTAGTCACAGTTTTACTTCTGGTATTTCATAAGTTTTTTGATGTCTCTATCCCCAAAGTGTATCAGCAAGTAGGCTCTCCTGGTAGGGACATCACCAAACTTGTTTAGGTTTATGTGATATATAGTACCAAAAGGTGTTTATTTTATTAAAAAAATTTTTTTTAAAAGATCTGATTTATTTATTTTAGAGAGAGTGAGAGGGAGCACAAGTGGGGGACAGAGGCGGAGGGAGAAGCAGACTCCCCACTGAGCAGGGAGCCCTATGTGGGACTTGATCCCAGGACGCTGGGATCATGACCTGAGCCGAAGGCAGCCACTTCACCAACTGAGCCACCCAGGCGCCCTCAAGAGGAGTTTAAATTGACCTTTCAGTTCACTAGGTTTTGAGTTCATGTTAATGGTTCTCAGACTGGAGCATTGATCAGAGTCACCTGGAGGACTCTAATACAGAATGTGGGCTCCATTCCCAGAGTTTCTAATTCTGTAGGTCTGGAGTGGGGCCTGAGAGTTTGCTTTCCAGCTAATTTCAGGTGACAATTGATGCTGCTGGTTCAGGTACCACACTTTGAGGACCGCCCTAAGATAAGATTACCTTATTCTTTAAATTTATAGGCTCATGTCTTTGAGAAAACTATGAAGAGTCTTAGAATTCTTTTTTTTTTCCAAAATGAGAAGGTATTATTTTTCCTGATTTTGAAAACAATATATTTGTAGGGTAAAAAATTTGAAACATAAAGAAAGATGAAAGTAAATATTGCTTAAAATCCCATTGTCAATACAGTAAACCAATTTTGGTAAACTTCATTCTAGATGTTTTTGTATGCACTTATAAAAATTTATAGTTTCATTAAAAGATAGTTTCGTTTATACCTGATGTTTTGTAACCCACTTCTAAAATTCACTAATACTCAATAGACACAGATATATATCAAACTAGTATTCTGTTACATAGATTGCACAATTTATTAAGCCACTGATAGTGATGACTACATAGATTGTCTCCAGTTTTATAGCAGTCACAGCTCTTATACTATATCTTTGTATAGATGTCTAATCATTTTTTTGTGAATTCCAGAAAATGTTAGTGTTAGATCAAAGTACACATACATTTAATATTTTGGTAAATATTGCCAGCTTGCCTCCAGAATCTGAAAAGTTTTTTAAGATAGCAAATTTCTTTTATCTTCTTATGTTAGAAACTTTAGAAAATGTTTTATCTAAGATGGACGAAAATTCTAATAGTTCTGGGATGGAAAGTTATTGACTCTACCCCTCAAGTTTCATCATAGTTCTGATAAGATTGTTTAATCTTGGTAGGCCTCAAAACACTTCCCCAGAAACATCTTTAGATTCATGATATAGAAAGGACCTCAGATGACAACTGTTTTTTGTCCTTCATTTCACCTTTGTGAAAAGTTTCCAAGAGGCCCTATTGCAAGGTAGAAGCAGTCAACGTAGTGCTTTAAGAATCATCTGGTGATCAGCTAACCAGCTGAATATCCTGAAAACTTTAGGGTGTAAAAGGAAACCTTTAAAATAAAAGTCAAATGATCTTTTCAGTGATGTAAATTTTTTTCTTTTTTTTGTGAGTTGTCTGTTTTTTGATTATTTCTATCAGTAAACAATGAACACACTCGCCCTCTTTAAGTGTATTCATTAAAAATTATATGCAAGTACTAAAATATTATATATACTGTAACATACACAGGAAAATAGAAATTTAAAAGGGTGAGATTAAGATATTGATAGTAAAGATGCTATTTTTCTTTCTGTATAAACTGCCATTCTTCGCTGGCTTTATTACTTAAGCATCATTTTCTACAGAGAAAAGGAGCTTCCTAATTTGAGACATATACCTGAACGGAACTTTTATACCTATCACTGACCAAATGCCTGTTTTGATAGTTTGTTCCGGAATGTTTTAATGCATTTTACGTTTATCAACTTCTGAAAAACTAGTTATTTGTAATCACCATAGTAGAGAATGAGAAGGAAGAAGGTATTATTTGTTCCTCTAGGTAGTTGGTAAAATTCTATTTAACATCATTGATAGAGTATATATTACTTTGACTTCAGATCCAGTTCTGTTTAGAACCATAGAATTTATAAAAGGTAGTGGAAATCATTTTGTCTCATTTCTCTTGATTACCTAGATTTTGGTATAGTATAGTGGTTAGGAGCCCAATCATAGACTCTGGAGTTAGATTACTTGGATTCAGTTTCTGGCTCTGTTATCTATTCGCTGTGTGATCTTTGGTGAGTTACTTTCCCTTTCTGTGCCTTACTCTCCTCATCTGTAGAATGGGGCTAATGAGAGCATCTATCATATGAGATTCTTGTGAGAAATGGTCTATCTTGTAGCCAATATTTTTACTGAATGTTTACTATTATTACTACTGTTCATTCCTTATTGTGAAATTAACTTCCAGGTAATATAAGAAAGAAAATTTAAATTAAATTAGAACTTAACAACTTTACAATTCTCCTATAAATCTACTATCAGGTATTTTGATATTTTATGACAAGCAGAGTGGCATGTCTTTCTGGAGTTCTACCGCTTGGGTTTGAATCCTGGCTTTATTAGTTATTAGCTAAGTCACCTTGATTGAATCAGTTTAGGTTTGCCTCTGGTTACTCATCATTTATTTTTTTATTTTTATTTTTTTAAAGATTTCACCCATTTATTTGACAGACAGAGACCACAAGTAAGCAGAGAGGCAGGCGGAGAGAGAGAGAGGAGAAAGCAGGCTCCCTGCGGAGCAGAGAGCCTGATGTGGGGCTCGATCCCAGGACCCTGGGATCATGACCCGAGCCGAAGGCAGAGTCTCTAACCCACTGAAACACCTAGGTGCCCCTAAATGACTGATAATAATACTGCCTGTTCCATTAAAATTGTTAAAAAAATTAAATGAGGGATGCCTGGGTGGCTTAGTTGGTTAAGCAGCTGCCTTCGGCTCAGGTCATGATCCCAGCGTCCCGGGATCGAGTCCCACATCGGGCTCCTTGCTTAGTAGGGAGCCTGCTTCTCCCTCTGCCCCTGCCTGCCAATCTGTCTGCCTGTGCTCATTCTCTCTGACAAATAAATAAATAAAATCTTTAAAAAAAATTAAATGGATTATTACAGGTATAGTGCTTAGAAAAATGCCTGGGTGTTATGAGTGATCAATATAAACTATTTATTTTATTCTTTACAGATACTTAAAAAATAAAATGATAAATTTTAATTGGTTAAGTAAATTTAATAATTTCATTTATTTAATATTTTAATATTATAATTTCAACTATTTAATATTTTCATATTCTTATTTTGGCTGTATTCATGTTTTTTTAAAAAATTAATTTGAGAGAGAGAGAGAATGGGGGTGGGGAGGGGTACAGGGAGAGGGAAAGAAAGTCGCCAACAGACGACATGCTGAGCATGAAGCCTGAAGCAGGGCTCGATCCCATGACCCTGAGATCATGAACTCAGCCGAAACCAAGAGTTGGATGTTCAGTTGACTGCACCACCCAGGTCCTAGCCGTATTCATAATTTTTAATGCCTGTGTAATATTCTATTATTTTGAGATACTGTGAACCCTAAACAATAGTTATCTTACTTCTGTGTTAGAAATAAAGTGGGGTTTTTTTTTCTGCCTGTCCCATTTCTTCAAAGAGAAAAGTTTATTCTTTCCATACACGTTTCAAAAATGCAGTCTTTTGCATACATTTTGAAGTTAAAATACAATTTTTAACTTTAATTTAGAACATATTTCAAATGATACTGAACTTTAGGCCAAATGACCACATAAAGTAATACCTGGTAATAAATCCATTGCTATTATTATCTCATACTACTGTCAGCTTTTTCCTGTTTACCCAGTTGCTTTTGTGTTACTGGGCTGTTAGTGAACTTTGTAAGCCTACTTACACGATACAGACCCCTTCATCTACATATTTTCATGAGTATCATGGTGTTGCTTTGGCCAATGTTCTCTGTCTTTTGTGTTTCAGTATTTAAAAGTAAAAGTATATGTGATGAGAACTATTTAACATTTGCTGAAATACCGGGATTTGTTATGATTTATGGGACCCCCTGAGATCAGATATGTGAAAATGGCGAAGTGAAAAAATCTGAACTCATTGATCACTGTATGCATGCTTCTTTTCTCCTTAAATGTTAAAACTTGCTTTGGTATATTATAAATGTGTGGTATTTAGATATTTAGCGGTTCGGAGCTCCAAGTAATGTATTTTGATTGGTAATTATAGTATCTAGCACATTGCTATTTTAAGTCAGCATGTTATAGATTTAAGTTAAACTTCTGAAAAAAATGTGTTCAATTTTCATATACTTTTTCAATTCAAATTTGGGTACGGTTAATATGAGTTTATGAGAGCTTAAGAATTATAAAAATCAGATATAATTATTTTTCTTTCCTCTCTAGAGTTACACAAAATGGATTTTTACCTTTTATGTCTGTCTCTTACAGCAAGTAAATGTTTGGGATAGAAAACGACTGAACTTACTTTACTGTCTCTAGAAATGTTCTTGTCCATTTAACTGTTTGGTTTATAAACATTTCTTAAATATCTATGCTCTCAATTATGTATAAAGGTAAAAGTAGGAGAACATGATTTATTGGGAATTTCTTGGCAGTATACTCGGATTCTTAAATTGAAAACTCATGTTTGAGTAATTTCTCCATAATGTCAGATGTTTATGTTTTTCTTTTCACAGAAAACAACTATTCACAAAATATTTGAAGTGGGAAGTAAAATTAGTTCTATCATTCTTTTTAGTGAATGGTTAGTTTTTCTCTCTTGGGGGTGGGGATGGGATGAAACAATATTCTCCATAGACTGATAATTATTGAAGCTGTATGATAGGTTTATGGTGGGAGGTTCAGTTAATCTAGCACTGAAATTAAATGAAATATTGTTTTGGCAGGTATTTTGTTCCAGTTCAGTATTTCTAGAAAATATATAGGTCTAATTTGTGGTAAGTTATTTCTTTTTGATTTAGCATTTGATGCAGTTTCTGTTTCAGTAAAATTAATATTCAGTTCTAGGTTAAATAAATACTGAAATGGGGAAAATAGATTACTAAAAACCAACATAGAAATAATATATTACTTATAATTAAATATGTTTTCCTTTTTCTTTTTAAGACACAGAATATATTAAGATTTCTTTTAGTGTTTTCTAGGTAATACATTTTCCATTATGGAAAATTTTAAAAGTAGAGAGAGACTAGCGTAATAAATCTCCTCCATCTATGTACTATCTATTTAGCTAATAAAGAAAGGGTGAAGGAAATCTGACTTAATTTTGTTAGACTATACGAGTGTTCAGGGAGGTAATTCAGGCCATCAACTTGAGGCCTTATTAGTTAATACATAATAAGTGATAAAAGAACTGTTCAGAGACATTTAAAACTTAATAAAGGCCGGTGTGGATTGTAGTATCCTTGAAGCTCATTTCAAACTCTGCATTTCATGTAAGAGAGTAAACTTAGGCCCAGAGAGGTGAGATGAATTGCTTGAGATCACAAAATTTAGTTGGAGAGTTTACATTTAAGCTAGATTCTCTAACCCAAATCTTGTGACTTTTCTCCTTAACTTTGTTGCTTGTACTTTGTATGGCTTTGAGTTTACAATAATTTTTCCTATATTGTGATGCTATATTGGACTGATTGGAGTCCTTAAATTTGTGTTTTTTTACATAGTCTTTTCCTTCTGATCCACTTTCAGCTTAGTCACTCCTCCTCTTCTAAAAGATCCAAGTTCTAGGCCATTTCATCCTGACCATGCTTTTGTTTTCTTGTAGAAACCTCTACAAGGTGTAGAGACCTCTTATCTTTTTGTTAACACCGCCCCCCGCCCTGCCACATTGGACTAAAAGATTGTGCGAAGTTCTTTATGTCTAGCTAGAGTATCTTCTTTTTCTGAGAAGTCAGTGAAAAAGGGACATTTCTGTCAGGACCAGGCAGAAGTATAGCAAGAAACATACTTTATAAATAGCTTTTCCCTTGTCCCTTCAGAACCCCACCCTTGCTGAGTAAGACTAATGCTACTTGGTTAGTATGGGAAAGGATGATCCAAAGAAAATGTTGGAGTGGTCAGTGGTGCCTCTGGCCTCAGGCATCATGTTCCCACTTTTGGGATTTCCCTTTAACTCTCACTTCACTCCTGCTTCTTCCTCCCAGAGGGACGTTTGGGTGGCCCAGTTGGTTAAGCAGCTGCCTTCGGCTCAGGTCATGATCCCAGCGTCCTGGGATCGAGTCCCACATCGGGCTCCTTGCTTGGCAGGGAGCCTGCTTCTCCCTCTGCCTCTGCCTGCCACTCTGTCTGCCTGTGCTCTCTCTCTCTCTCTCTCTCTCACACACACAAATAAATAAACAAAATCTTAAAAAAAAAAGAAAAAAAAGAAGTCCTTCCAGAAATTTATCTAGTTATTTACGTCCCCTCCTGAGAAGTATGGTAGCCTGAGGTGTATTTGCATAGAATTAATTAATGCTCTTTTGGGAAGTTCACTTTGCAAAATAACTTTATTCCCTCTTGGTAAATTATCTTCTCTTTTATGGGTGCTGTCCTTTTGTGGTCTAAATGAAATTGCCTCTGGTTGAAAATTGAGCTAGTTGTCTCCTGTGGCAGTAGAGACCAGTAAGGATGGCTGGGAGAGCTCTTCTTCCAAATTGTGACTATATAGAGTGACATATGGGTGCCAGATCAAGGGCCTGTGTTTACAGCTAGTATCAAGATTTATTGGATGGGGAGCACCTGGGTGGGTCAGTGGTTTAAAGCCTCTGCCTTGGGCTCGGGTCATGATTCCAGGGTACTGGGATTGAGCCCCGCATCGGGTTCTCTGCTCAGCAGGGAGCCTGCTTCCTCCTCTCTTTCTCTCTGCCTGCTTCTCTGCCTACTTGTGATCTCTGTCTGTCAAATAAATAAATAAAATCTTTAAAAAAAAGATTTATTGGATGGAAGATTTTTGGGGGGTTGGGGATTAAGGACTCTGAGCAGGTGCCAGGAGGAAGGGACATAGAAATGAGGGTGAGGAGAGAGATTCATTTGTTAAATAATAATTTAGTGCCTAATATGTGTTCCGAATAGAAAGGTGAATAAAGTATGCTCCATGTTCTTAAAGAGCACATTGTCTGGTGGGGAAGAGGAGTACATAAGTATTTAATTATGGTATCGTATGGTAAGTGTATATATTTATAAGGAAGGGAAGGCAAAATAGTTTTTAATTCTTTGAAGAAGAGTTGGTATTTGAGCTGGACCTGAGATAATGAATTTAAATCTATTTTTAAGTAAGGTAAGTAAGTATATTGTCTATGGCTTCTGTGACGAATTACCAGAAGTTTACTGGCTTACAACTACACAGATTTATTATTATGTAGTTTTATAATTCAAAAGTCTGACATGAGTCTTACTGAGCTGAAATTGAGGTTTCAGTAGGATTGCGTTCCTTTCTGTACACTCTGGGGGAGTAGTCTGTTTCCTTGCCTTCCCTGGTTTTGGAGGCCTTCTCCACTCCTTGGCTTGTGGCTTCCTTCCTCCATATTGAAAGCCAGCAGCTGAGCATCTCTCTGACCTTGTTTCCATCCTCATCCTTTTCTCTTTTCACCCTCTTCCATTTTCAAAACGCTTTATGATTACACTAGATTCATCTTGGTAATCCTGGTTAGTCACCCTGTCTCACAGCTGATTAGCAACTTTAATTCCACTTTGCCACATAACCTAGTAAATATATTGACAAGTTCTAGGGATTAGCACACAGGCATTTTGCCTGGGGAGAGGGGGTGGCAGCAGTGCAGGCATTATTCTACCTGCCACAGGAAAGAATGGTTTTTATGCCTTCAGCTTTTTAAAAACTTGGTTAAGTTACTGCTTACAAAAAGAGATTCTTATCTTTTTGGCAGTGGGGGCCCAGGACCAGAATTCAAATGTGATGAAATGTAGGATTCCTTTAACCAAAATAATAGTCACAAAGAAATTCTGTAATAGTTTTGGGAGGGCTTCTTCTTCTTCTTTTTTTAAATAAAGTTTTATTTATTTAAGTAATCTGAACACCCAGTGTAGGGCTTGAACTCAACCCTGAGATCAAGAGTTGCTCGCTCCCTGACTGAGCCAGCCAGATGCCCCTTGGGAGGGCTTCTTAAAGCTAGCTTATAAAGCTTTTTCAGTCTAGCCCTAGCCTAACCTCTAGCTCTCTTCTTTCCCTGGCTCCGTCTCTTGACCCTAGTAATCTGGTTTTCTAACCCAGTGCTTCTCAAGCCTGGCTGTACTGCAGAAACCTCTGTGAAATGGTATATAAAATTACGTCTCTAAGACTCTGCCCCTTTCCAGCCAGGGTTGAGAACCGCTGATGTAGCCACAGTGGGTTGTCATTCTTGGAGAATTTCATCTTTCTTCTCCCTTCCCCTCCTCTCCATTATGTAAATTCCTAGTATTTTTCAAGGGCCAGGTGAGATGGCATCTCTTCTGTGATGTTTTCCTGACTCAGTTCCTATTAGAACTTCCCTCTTTCTTTTCTATTTACATTTCACACTTTTTACATTTCTTTTATAACGATTAGCTCATAATGTTTAGTTGTTCACATTTGTTTCTTGAACAGGTTATGAATTCCTTATTTCTAGTGCCTACTATAGTAAATGAGTCATGGTAGGTACTCAGTGTTTATTTTGACTGCTTATCAAATAGCAGTTACTTATGATTCATGTACTTAGGATTAGGTCATAAACCGTCAGCACCTTCTCTAGGGAGTGAACAAAGGAAGTAGAAATTTATAAAGTGGTAGGAATGGATTAAAGTGTTTTTGATTATTAGTGGATTTTATGTGCATAAACTTTCTTTTCCAGTTTGTTGCTCCACATCTCACTAAAATGTCTGGGTGATAGTCACCAAATTTCAAGACTATATTTAGGATTGTTTGACATTCACTTTGGGGAGCTCCGGAGGGAGGGTCACCTTAAAGCTAGTTAGTTATCATTCTGGAGCAGCTGATGCTGAGTTTGGTTAAGTGGTTCATGTGACTGCAGGTTTGGAGAGCTGTGTCATATATATATAAAATGCCATAGGTAGAGAAACAATGCCTTTAAATACGGCCTCCAAATGAATAGTCAAAGGGCAGGTTATCTGTGTTTGATCAAAATTGATCTGCTTCTAACAAGGACATCTCTGTATAGCATGTGACACGGTTTCTTGATTGACATGATGGTTAATGAGTTTATTGAGCAGCATGGCAGTGGTTAATGGGAGGGCAATTTGTTGCTCATAATTTGTTTTTATCTGTGATCTGTAATGTCAAGGAACAATCTTTACCAGTGGACACCTCTCTTTTGGAATGGGATTTCAGGCAATACCTGCTGGCCATGGCTCCAGTGAGGAGATTGAGTCTGAGTTTTAGTTTCCCTGAGTATCCCCTTCATGTCCCTTTTATTAATATGTCTTATGTACTATCTACCAATATGCCCATGTAGTATTTGTTATTCTAGGTACAAATTATTCTGGCATTTTCCTTTCTTATATACTTTATGCTTTCTAGTTCAAATCTTAAGCTTCCCAGTGCTGAATTATCTTCCTATAATGGTATTTTTTTAAGCTCTCCCTAATCACTTCCTGTGACATCTCATTGTCTTGTTTGCAAGGGTTGTCTTTTCAGCCATTTTCCACCTGAAAACCATACCCACTCTACAAGGCCCACTTCAGTAGTCTGTCATCTCTTTTTTCCTATCTCCTCCAGGTGGTGAAGTAGTTCATTTTCTTTGCTTTGAAAGAATGTTGCTTGTATCTCTATTACAGAATTTGTCACATTATTCTTGTCAATTTGCCTTCCTCTCAAGACTAAACATTTTACCTTCCTGTGAGTTTTTCCTTTTTCTGTGAGTTTTGTATTTAGAACCAGTGCATTGTAATAATAATTTGGGATGAGTGGAGAGTAGGCCTTTATTTATAAAAGTTACTATATTATAAATGCAACCTGTTTTTAGGCAGATCAATTTTAGGAAAGAGTGTATACATGGAAATTATGGGGCTGAAATTGGATTTTTGAGATACTATATGCCTACTTACCATTTGGAAAGTTTTGGTGTACCCTTTGTGTAGGTCTGTGTCTGTCTGAAGATCACTGCCCTAAAGAAATTCACATCAGGTTATCTGTAAAGAAAATGGTAACAGCACCAATGTACATAAGAGCTAAAACATGGAAATAATTCAGATGTCCAAAAACAATAGGGTTGATAAATAAGTCACTGTTTGTTCATATGGAAGAATATTATACAATAATGAAAATGGATGTTAAATATACTGGCATTAAAATAAAAAGTTAATAAAAAAAAGAAAATAGGTGAGCCATAGGTAAGATAGAGCAATATGGATTCATCTCATTGTTCATATGATACTGAAAGAAACAGGGCACAACAGAATATGGTTCTGTATTTCCTTTTTATAATATTTAAGAAGGGTCAAAACCAACTGTATTGTTTGTAGATGCAGACATATATGGTACAATTTATTTATTTATTTATTTACTTATTTGTTTTTTTAAAGATTTTATTTATTTATTTGATAGACAGAGATCACAAGTAGGCAGAGAGGCAGGCAGAGAGAGAGAGAAAGGGAAGCAGGCTCCCCGCTGAGCAGAGAGCCCAATGCGGGGCTCGATCCCAGGACCCTGGGATCATGACCTGAGCTGAAGGCAGCGGCTTTTACTCACTGAGCCACCCAGGCGCCCCTATATGGTAAAATTTAAAGAAGAGTAAGGAAATGTTTCTCATAAACTAGGTTAATGGTGACCTCTGGGGAGAGGAATGAGGTAGTGATTGGGGTCAGATACTGGTGTGGTAGGGCAAAAGCAGCTCTGATTCTGGTAGCCAAGTGATCCTAGGCCAATTATCTAACCTCTTAGCCTCACTGTCTTTGACTGTAAACTAAAATGATGTAACCACTTTGTGAAAATTATAGCAATTAAGTGAAATAAACTATATAAAGAAGTTTGGCTAATAAGTTTGGAGTTTGGCTAATAGTAAACACTAAAAACTAAATGGTAATGTTTTCTTACTGTTTTGTCCACCTCACTTCGACTTGACAGGTTCTTTTGGCTTTTGGTAGTGTCAATAAAGTTCAAAAGAATTGGATAAAGCAGGATTAAGAAGAAAATCTAGAAATAATGATAAAGACAAGGAAACTATTTGGATGCTACTGCTACTTTGTGTTATATACCTTGCTAGTTGGGCATGCTATTGTATTTAATCTTCAGAATAACCCTGAGACCAGATTCAACTATAATAGGCAGAGTTAACCCATCTGTCATTATCACCATCTTACAACATGGTCAGTTAGGTAAGTTTCTCAGCATTCTCAGGCTAATAAGTGGTAGAGCTGGGCTTTGAATCAACATTTGTTTTCATTGTGCTGTTGCCAATGATATGAAAGTTACTAGAAAATAGCTGTTCATCTACATTTCATTGTACATGTAAGTGCGGTAAATACAGCAAATGCAGGAAATATATGTAAATACAGTCTACATGTAAATTCTTTTAGAAGTATTTAACCGAGTTATACTCTGAGAAAGTTCTAGTGAGGACCATTAGATTATATCCATTTCCAGGGAGGGACTCCCCTTTTCCATGGCTGTGCAATGGAAACTAATTCTTAAACTAATTTAGTTTATTCCAGGTCTCTAGGATTAATTCTAATTTAACAGGGTCTTATCTGAAAGGCTGAAGCTGGGATGGAGCCCCGCATCAGGCTCTCTGCTCAGCGGGGATTTGGGGAAATTATTTGGAATCTAAATATCAATGAATGCAACACAATAGGCAAAAATTTACAGGGTTGGTTGCTGTGGGACATTGCATGTCGATTTACTATGTCTTCAGTGCCTTTGATGTTTACTGTGGTGAAGCCAGATTTGATAGTTTGCAGTTAGATTTACAGTATGCTCGAAGGCTTAAAAAGATGACTTCATGAAGGATTGCTTATCCAAGTCTATCCTTTGGGTATTGACTCCTTCCCAGCTGTATTTGTTTTCTCATTATTATTGTTTGTTAATAAACATTTTTATAGCCTTTGGTTTTAAGTTTACTTTTATTAGGCTTATTTTCAGTTCAGAAAGTGTGGTTAGTGTTGGTTTCAGTTTAAGCATAAGATAAAATTAAATGGTTTTTAAATACCACCCAGAGAGGCTGTAGTGATATCAAGTTGTGTATTCTCAGCTCCAGATTGCTTGTTAGTGCTAATAGTAATCCTCTAGTCTGATTTGCTAGACTCCTGTTTTTCTACTGAGCCATTTTGGATTAAAATGGACTACTTTTGTCTTGCCTTCTACATTGCTTAAGAAAGGAGGTACGAACAGTTTGTTCTCTATATTTAGCTTTAAAATTTTAGGAATCCAGAGTAAGCTGAAAGCATAGCTTTTTGTGGGATGGCTTTAGGTTCCAAAAACTATTTGAGTGACCTTTTAATAAGTTAATTACTGAGCTTTTAAAAAGTTCCTATTTTTATGTCATTATTTTTTATTTATCTTGTTATTTTATATAGCATGTAATTGTTTATAGCTTATATTATTATATTTATAAGTTATACATATATTGTGTAATTATATTTTATATTGTTATTACATTATTACATATTAAAGAACATGTTGTAGATTAGGTCTCCCTGCAGTGGAAATATTGATGGGATACTAAATATACAACTTTTTCCTTATTTCTATTTAGGTGAAAAAAACCCCTCTTTTTGGGGTGCCTGGGTGGCTCAGCTGGTTAAGCGACTTGCCTTGGGCTCAGGTCATGATCCTGGAGTTCTGGAATCGAGTCCCACATTGGGCTCCCTGCTCAGCGGGGAGTCTGCTTCTCCTGCTGACCTCTCTCCTCTCCTTTCTCTCTCTCTCTTTCTCTCAAATAAATGAATAAAATCTTAAAACAGAAACAAAAAAACCCCTCTTTTTTGCTACTTAGGTTGTAGAAACTTGCTACTTAATGCTTTTACCACACTGTTCTGTTTTTCTTAGATTTATTTGATTGTACTCAGTATTTTCCTTTTTGGGTTTAAAATTTTTTTTTAAGATTTTATTTATTTATTTGACAGAGAGAGCTCACAAGTAGGCAGAGAGGCAGGCGGGGTTGGGGGGGAGCAAGCTCCCCACTGAGCAGGGAGCCCCATTCGGGGCTTGATCCCAGCACCTTGGGATCATGACCTGAGCCGAAGGCAGAGGCTTTAACCCATTGAGCCACCCAAGTGCCCCTTGGGTTTAAAATTTTAAAAATTTATCTCAGTTATGGTTTCTATTGCTCCCTTGGAGTAGAGGTATTAT
>RCUC01124536.1:0-10677 GCA_003697995.1 Taxidea taxus jeffersonii | reverse complement strand
ATTGGGCTCCCTGCTCTGCGGGAAGCCTGCTTCTCCCTCTCCCACTCCCCCTGCTTGTGTTCCCTCTCTCACTGTGTCTCTCTGTCAAATAAATAAATATTTTAAAAATAATAATTTTTTTTAAATGAAAAGGAAGTAAATTCTGGCAGATGCTGTAAAGTGGAGGGACCTTAAAAACATGAAGCTAAGTGAAATAAACCAGGCACAAAAGGACAGCTATTGTAGTCCTCCGCTTACACAAGAAACCTAGAGTAATCCTACACGCATAGACACAGGAAATAGAACAGAGGTTCCTGGGGCCCCGGTGCATTATTGTTTAATGGGTAAAGTAACTAGAATGATGAAAAAGTTCTGAAAAATCAATAATGGTGATGGTTGTACAACACTGTGTACAACTTACTGCCTTTGAATGGTACGCTTAAAATGGTTAAACGGTAGATTTTATGTATATTTTACCACAAAAACAAATAAAAATTAAAATTAAAATATGGCATAGATGGCCACAGTAGAAATGCAGTGCTGCCGGGGTGGACCTGGGACGTGGCTGGTGCCCTTTTCCATCCAGACCATGAAGAAAACCCATCACTCAGGGCCCCTAGTCCTCCCCTTTAAGATGAACCCTGACCTCCACAGGGCCTGCCTCTGCCCAGCCGCAGTGAACCTGCACCCCTGCAGCCATCACTCCCAGCTCAGATCAAACAGTCTGGCCTCCGACTCAACCCTGCCGGGAATTCCTGACAGCCAATCGGCCCAAGGCAGCTACCCCGGACAGCGCCTATCAAAGTCTCTGGCCCACTGCTGCAGGTGAACAATAAATAGCAGCGATTGCTTTTTTCTCTCCCCAAAGACTGACCGACCGACTGGTCTGCGATTTGAGAGAGCAAGAGAGGGCAAGAGAGAGCGAGCGCATGCAAGCACAGGAGCAGGGGGAAGCGGCAAAGGGAGAGGGAGAAGCAGACTCCCACTGACCAGGGAGCTGGAGCCCAGTGATGAGGGAGCAGAAAGCAAGCAGAGGCCAAAGAAAGCACCAGCTGACTCCCACCCCCCACCCCACCCCCACTCCCACCCCCGTCCCCTGCCCCTGCTCCAGGGTGGCATCTGTGATACTCCTCCAGGAAACTTCCAACTATCTTTATGTTAGCTTTCTGAGAGGGAAAAACAACCTTAGCTTGATAATAGCCTCCGGTACCCTGAGGGTCTTCTTTAGCATAGGAAAGTCCCTTTGGACACCTCCCTTTGTCCTTCCCCACCCCAACCTCATAGTATATATAATCAGCCGATCCTCACAACCCCAGTGAAGCTTCTCCTTCAGCCCAGGGATTGTGCTTTAATAATATCACCTTTCTGCACCAGAGACAACTTAAGAATCCTTTCTTGGCCGTCAGCTCCTGACCTTACCACCACTCACCAGGACCCTGAGATCATGACCTGAGGCCAAAGCAGACGCTTAACCACCTGAGCCCCCAAGGCGTCCCAGCAGCGATTCTCTTCCTGCCCATGTCCAGTCAAACTTCAGTCTCATTCTTGCCACTTCTTTGGTACAAATAACCTGCCTGACATAAGGGACCTCTGAGACTTTTTTTTTTAGGGAGAGCAGGGTAGCCAGGTGAGAGGGTACAGAGGAAGAACTTGGTCCAGTTCACTTTCCTGTTAATGGCCCAGTCAGCACAAGCCACTCCACGGACCTATTTGAACTGCTCCTTTTTACGCTACCTCCTAGTTTTCCTAGCTTGTAAACTCCCAGGCTCTGGTTCTGGATTTATTTCTTGGATCTCTGACTCCTCACCTGATTCGTCTTGGGTCTTACACCATCGTTTTTAATGCAAGGATTGGGAAACCACCCATCCCACCAGCCACATGGGCATCTACAGTTAACCACCGCCTTCTGGTTCTGCCACGGGTCCCCTTGGGTGTGGCCAAGGAACAGCAGTGTGCTCGGGCCAATCACGGGGACAAGCTATGTGGACAGCTAACACGTGTTGAAAGCCTTCCATGTGCCAGTCACTGGTCTAAGCAATTAACACTTAGAAATGCTCATTCATTTAATGTCACAACAACCAAATGAAGTTGTTTAAAACCTGTATCTTTGGGGCACCTGGGGGGCTCAGTCAGATAAGCATCTGTCTCTTGATTTCAGCTCAGGTCATGATCTCAGAGTTGTGAGATGGAGCCCCATGTTAGATTCTGCACCCAGCATGGAGCCTGCCTGAGCTCTCTCTCTCCCTCTGTCCCTGCCCCCACTCACACGCACGCTCTCTTTCTCTCTCTCAAAATAAATCAAACATGGTGCCTGGGTGGCAGTCATTAGGCGTCTGCCTTTGGCTCAGGTCATGATCCCAGAGTCCCAGGATCAAGCCCTGCATCACATCTGCTCCCTGCTCAGCGGGAAGCCTGCTTTTCCCTTTCCCACTCCCCCTGCTTGTGTTCCCTCTCTCGCTGTGTGTCTCTCTGTCAAATAAATAAAATCTTAAAAAAAAATAAAAAAATAAATCAAATGTGTATCCTCACAATTCAGAAAACAATAGTACAAAATCACAAAGGAGTGCCCCAAACAGCAGCTAACTACTTCGTGACTGAGATGTAATACGAAATTTGAAAGCTACAAAGTTAGGCCAGTGAAATGAAAATAAAGGGCTCCTATTATGCTCACTCATTTGCAATGGCAAGTAGAAATTTCAAATTTAACTGATTTCTGGACAAAACAGTTTTCGAACTCAGAAGAAAGGACAAAAAAAAAACACTGGACTCAGCTTAAAGATGAACAGGAATTGGTGGCGGAAGTATAGAAATTTCAGCACAAATTCCCAATTGTTGCTGAAAAGAGGAAACCTAAATAATCCGTCACATAAGTTTCTCAATTTTGAAAATTCACAACAAATTGGTAACACTGAGAAAAACTGGAAATGAGACACTTAAATAATACTATAACCTTGCCTAGCAAGGTGATCCAAGTGCCCTGACAGATGCCATTGATTTGCTCTCCATCTCGACCCTGAGGAGGCTAAGGCAGCATAGCCCTCCATTTCACAAGGCAGACGTAACCTGCCCAGGTGTGGGTCTGCCCAGCCTGAACTCCCTCCATTGGCCAACACTGGGCGCCACCCTAGCGTGCCCCTCTGCCCCAGGCTAAAGAGCTACTGGAAACCCGCAAGTGAGGGCAGAGTCAGAGGATGAAAATATTATTATTTATAACTCCACAAGGAAGTAAAGTAAACACAATTTTAATTGGGGAAAATACGCCTATGGAACTAAAGGTTTCTGAGAGAGTAAATCATCAGGGAAACCAGACTTTCATAAAAGCTTTCAACAAATTTAAAAAATAATAACAATAAGCCTTTGACTAGGTTCCAAATTTAAAAAGTGCTTTTCATTAAGCTGTTATGGATTCAGAACATTTCCATATAAACAGAGACGTCTAAGCGTAATGATAAAAAAACAAGAAAGTGATAACAATAGGGTCCTCCAGTTATTTCTACTGATGTCATTCAATTAACATTTACTATGTGGTTTGTTTTTTTTTAAGATTTTATTTATTTATTTGACAGACAGAGATCACAAGTAGGCAGAGAGGCAGGCAGAGAGAGAGGGGGAAGCAGGCTCCCTGCTGAGCAGAGAGCCCGATGCAGGGCTCGAACCCAGGACCCTGAGACCATGACCTGAGCTGAAGGCAGAGGCTTACCCCACTGAGCCAGCCAGCCACCCCAACATTTGCTATGTGTTAACAGTGAAGCAAACAATGAAATGTTCAAGATTGCAGAAAAATTCCCCCAGATAAAAAATTGTTTTGGGGGGCTTGGGTGGGTGGCTCAGTGGGTTAAAGCCTCTGCCTTCAGCTCGGGTCATGATCCTCGGGCTCTCTGCTCAGTGGGGAGCCTGCTTCCTCCTCTCTCTGCCTACTTGTGATCTCTGTCTGTCAAATAAATAAAATCTTTTTTAAAAATTGTTTTATTGGTTGGTTGGTTGATTGATTGATTTTAAGTAGGATCCATGCCCAACATGGGGCTTGAACTCACAACCCTGAAATTAAGAGTCACATCCCCTACCGACTGAGCTGGCCAGGCACCTCACCAGATAAAACTTTATGCCACTGGGAGGAAAAAAAAACAGAAAAAACTTTAGAAACTCAGTAAGTGAGCGGACAATGGCAGAAAATTTTGAGAATAAGCAGCACTTTTTTTTTTTAAAGATTGTATTTATTTGTCAGAGAGAGAGAGCACGAGAGCGAGCACAGGCAGACAGAGTGGCAGGCAGAGGCAGAGGGAGAAGCAGGCTCCCTGCCGAGCAAGGAGCCCGATGTGGGACTCGATCCCAGGACACTGGGATCATGACCCGAGCCGAAGGCAGCCGCTTAACCAACTGAGCCACCCAGGTGTCCCAAGCAGCACTTTTAATATGAGAGGACTGCTGTGTTACAAACTAAAAACTATTGCAGAATACGTCCTAAAGAAATTTTCCTGGGGCGCCTGAGAGGCTCTGCCTCTTTTTTTTTTTTTTAAAGATTTTATTTATTTATTTGACAGAGAGAGAGAGAGAGATCATAAGCAGGCAGAGAGGCAGGCAGAGAGAGGAGGACGCAGGCTCCCCACTGAGCAGAGAGCCCGATGCGGGACTCGATCTCAGGACCCTGAGATCATGACCTGGAGGCTCTGCCTCTCTTAAGCATCTACCTTAAGCTCAGGTCACAACCCAAGGGTTGTGGGATAGAGCCCTGTATCAGGCTCCTTCCCCAGTAGGGATCCTGTTTCTCCCTCTCCCATTCCGTTTGTGTTCCCTCTCTCACTGTGCTTCTCTCTATCAAATAAATAAAATCTTTAAAAAAGAAAAGAAATGTTCCTAATTCATTGCTGGCTATCCTCAAAGACAATACTATGTAACCAGAAGAGAACTGAACTAAAGTTTAAAAAAAAAAAAAAGATTAGAAAAGAAGACTACAAAAACAAGCAAGGAATGAAGTTGGCACAGGCAAATTTGAAATGGTCCCCTTGGCCTTCTTTTCCCACTCCATTTATATGTCCCTTTGCCCTTCTACTCCCATATAGAAATCCCACCAGGCACCAAGTCCTCCTCCTTCTTCAAAGAAAAGAAAAACCTAGGTTAAGAGTCTTGTTGGGGGTCTCAACCGGACAATTCTACATTAAAATCCTTGAGAGTTCAAAAGGAACCACCACTCGGTGTGAGTTCTGAAGAATGAGAAACCTTGATGTTTGCCTTTTCCTTTTTACAAAGAATAGCTTGTTGGCTGGTAAAATCTGAAGGCAATTTCAAAGAGAATCTGTCAGGAGTCCTCTATTCTCCTCTCACAAGATTTTAGATGGAAACCTCAAAGCAGCAGAGTGTATCACAGGCCTACGGAAAAGAGCACAAATCATTAGCATCCAGCTCCAGGGATGGTCACAGAGTAAATGTGGTGGATCAAAGCACAGAACACCACCAGTGCCTGAAAGCCTCATGGTGTCCTCTCCCACAGGGAATGGCCAGCTTCCTCCACATCCACCTATGCTCTGGCAGGCTGCAGAAGGGCAGAGCACTCAGTCCCATGGGGCTACTCCAGCCTGGTTTGCAGATTGGGTTTGCTCCTTCGTCTGACCTTCTAAAAGTTGCAACAGACTTTGAGGTCTTTCCTAGGGAGCTTCCTCCTTGGTGAGCCCTGGATTCCAGTTTCTGTCTCCCTAGCACTGTGAGACTACCAAAGTCCCCGCTCTTCTCTTCAGTTACTTTTCCCTCCTTACCCTCTTGACCAGCAGAGTTTAGCAGCAAATGCCTCAAGAGGAAAACTAGGGCTAATGTCGAGCTCGCCTCTCTGTGTTTTCTTTGCCTCTGGGATGTTGACCCTTCTGTTCTGACTGCCTTCCACTGGGATCTCTGTCTCTTCAGTCCCAAGAGATTACCTAAAGCTCTGTTTTTGTTTAGGCCCTGGAAAGGAAAGCAGGCCTGACGGGGCGAGGGTCGAGGTGCTCTGCTAAGTCAAAGATGCTGGTCACGAAGGACCGCATATTGAATGATTTCACTTATATGAAATCTGCAGACTGGCACATGAATAGAGACAGGAAGCAGAACACAGATGGGGAATGAGGACAAGAGGTATGGAGTTTCTTTCAGGGGTTATGAAAATATTCTAGAACTGATGCTGGTGACTGCTGCAGAACTCTATAAAGTACACTAAAGTTCTTCAAATGAGTGAATTATATAGTGTATGCATGATACCTCAATAAAGGCATTGTTTAAAAAAGAAACAAATGGACATTTAAATCAATGCAAAACGTCTAGGAAGCAAACTGGCAATAAACATCAAGAACTTTTCAGTATGCATATTGTATAATATTTATATTATATTATTATACAATTATGGGGTATATATATATACAGTATAAGCATATAAATACTCTCTATATATATTTAAACAACTTGAGAAAGTTCCAGACTCAAGAGGAATTGAGGAATTCTCAGGGCCTAGTGACTGAGAGAAAAGTCTCAAACAGGATGAGCCTGTAAAAGCCTTCAAGTTAAAGAATTACAATGTCCAGGGACGCCTGGGTGGCTCAGCTGGTTGAGCGGCTGCCTGCGGCTCGGGTCATGATCCCAGCATTCTGGGATCGAGTCCCACATCGGGCTCCTTGCTCAGCAGGGAGCCTGCTCCTCCCTCTGCCTCTGTCTGCCTGTGCTTGCTCCCGCGCTCTCTCTCCAACAAATAAATAAATAAATAATCTTAAAAAAAAAAAAAGAATTACAGTGCCCAAATTTTATGAACTGGTTTTATCAGAATCACCTAGGAAGCTAGGCAAAAAAGACAAATTCAGAGCCTTACCCCTGAGAATTTTTTTTTTTTTAAGTAAGGCTTGAGTGTGAGGCTTGAGCTCATGGCCCTGAGATCAAGGGTTCAACGCTGTGCAGACTGAGCCAGCCAGGAACCCCCCTGAGAATTTTTATTCAATCAGTTGCAGATGTAGAGGAGAAGAGCTGGCGTCTCTGTTTTTAAATGTCCCCAGGTGGTGCTCCCTTCTGCAGCACAAGTACTAAAATTGGAAAGATACAGAGAAGGTGGTCATGGCCCCACACAAGGAGGACAGGCACCTTCAAGAAGCATTCCTTATTAAAAAAAAAAAAAAAAAAATCAAGTATCCCCCAGGTGATTCTAATGTCACCCAGATCAGGCTAACTCTTGGACAACAAGGGAAGAAAAATCTTTTATCATGGCAATAAAACTTTTCAGAAAATCATTCTAGAAGTAATACGAGAGACTGATTATAATGAGGCCAAGACCTGCCTTTTAATAAGCAAGGATCAGAGCTCTGAATTCTTACTGGGCCTCAGTGATATTAATAGACATTCATACACAAACTTTAAGTGCTCAAAATCATCACCTTAAAAAAAAAGACTTTATCACTAAACAAAAGCTTAGCAAGAATCCTGACACCTTTGCTCAAAATATACAACTTACCAGCCTCCCTAATATGCTTGTGGTATTTATGTCAGAATTCTGAAAAGGCTGAGGTGATTGTTAATTTAGGTGGTCTTCCTTGCCAACCACATCACTCTCACGAGTCTTTCGATTTTCCACCTTCCCTTCGCCACACGCTAACAAGCAAATCTGTTCTATCCACTTATGGGGAATATTTGAAATAAACCTTGGATGTAAATATGAATTTATGAGGAACATGTGAAGACTGAAAGATTGATTCAAATGACTCATCAAGTAACATTGAGTGCCCCTGTGTTTCAACTCCGGATAGCTGTAAGCACATTACCCTAGCTCCCTTTTTTTTTTTTTTTAAGATTTTGTTTATTTAAGGGCACCTGGGTGGCTCAGTGGGTTAAAGCCGCTGCCTTCGGCTCAGGTCATGATCCCAGGGTCGTGGAATGGAGCCCCACATCGGGCTCTCCGCTCTGCAGACAGCCTGCTTCCTTCTCTCTCTCTGCCTACTTGTGATCTCTGTCTGTCAAATAAATAAATAAAATCTTTTAAAAAAAAAAAAGTGAGCAAGCACAGAGAGAAGCAGGCTCCCTGCCGAGCAAGGAGCCCGATGCGGGACTCCATCCCAGAACGCTGGGATCATGACCTGAGCCGAAGGCAGCCAATTAACCAACTGAGCCACCCAGGAGTCCCCCCTAGCTCCCTTTTTGAATGGTGGCCTTGTTTCACAAGACAGCTGGCTGGGGCCCCTGGCACACCTGAACACAGAAAGCTATCTGGCCCAAATATCTCAAGCTCTTTTGTTGAATTAGCAATTGCAATAAGTAGGAGACTGGCAGGTGGGTGTTCTGGAGCCCTGAAAGCCTTTCTTACAGATGGTTCTGGTGGTAACTATGACTCAACAATCACAATCCCAACTTGTTAGGATAAAATACTGGAGAATGGAAAGAGGCACACTTTTAAGTACTGAGCTGTTTCTTTAAGTTCATGCGCTTTACTGTTTTAACTGAAAAAAAAATTAAAATGGGTTACAGGCAATTATTGTACAACCCAACTTTTCCTTACTAAACACTATGCATTTAACAAAAGAGAAAACAGTGTAACTACCTGTTCACGCTACCTCAACTCCTGAAACACTACACAGCCTTTTCTGTTGTTGTTCAAATAGGCTGAGCCACTGCGTTGACCCGGCACTAAGAAGCAAACTGATACTAGTTTGAAGTAATTCCTTTTATATCCAATTCACTTCCTCTGTGAACAGGTTAATGAGGGTCTCACCTGCTGTTCATTTTCAAATTCTCCTTCTTCTACCTCAGGTCCCCTGTTTGCAAATTTAAATATAAAACACAGAATGGCCAAAGACAAGCATTTGATTAACAAGATGGTGAGCCCAGACAGATGACATAATGAGGCAGGCATTGCCTTCATAAAAATTCCATCTTACTGGCAATTAATTAAGACTTATAATCTAGAGACGCCTGGGTGGCTCAGTCGTTAGGCATCTGCCTTCAGCTCAGGTTGTGATCCCAGGGTTCTGGGACCCAGCCCCGCATCAGGCTCCTTGCTGGGTGGGGAGTCTCCTTCTCCCTCTCGTCTTGCCTACTTGTGCTCTGTCAAGTAAATTAAAAAAAAAAAAAAGAAAAAAGACTTATAATCTAAATTCAACCTTCTTCAAATTTCAAGTTCCTCCATCTTTTTTTTTTTTTTAAGATTTTTATTTATTTATTTGACAGATATCACAAGCAGGCAGAGAGGCAGGCAGAGAGAAAGAGGAGCAGGCTCCCTGCCAAGCAGAGAGCCCAATGCGGGACTCGATCCCATGACCCTGGGATCATGACCTGAGCCGAAGACAGAGGCTTTAACCTACTGAGCCACCCAGGCACCCCCAAGTTCCTCCATCTTAATGAAACTAACTATAGGAGGCCAGCATCCACTGGTCTAGTATACAGAATTGCCTTCTGCAAGCCAGGACATTTCTTAAAGTACAGAGCAGTGTAAAAATATTGAATGTGAAGGCAAATAAAAAGTTCTCTAACTTAACAACTGAAATAACATCATCTGTCTTAGCTAACTCACAGGCTTGCTGTTAAGATAGAGTGGGATGTTTGTTATAATAGAGTATAACAGCATAGAGTGTATTACAAATGCTAATAACTATATTATGATCACCACAGGCTAAGCATTAGATCATGAAGGTATCTTATTCAGAAAAGTCTTACTTCCAGTTAAAAGGTATTTTAATACATTTCCATTACTAACCAATTGATTTGAGGATAAATACCTCATTAACTATAAGCAAGGGTTCTCGCATCTGACATATGACACTAGAAAATACGTATATTTCCAATTAAAATGGAGAGACTCTTCAAACTCTGCGGTTAGCACTTCCTTCCACAGAGAGACAAACAGTGGCATCCAGTGCCTGTTCAGAAGTCTCAGCACATCTCTCCTACAAACGCTCTCTTACAAACCACTAGGTTCAGATCCTGACTACAACATGTTGGATTTATTTGCAAATCCACTGAAGTGGTTAAGGGAGATCACAAAATTGGAGTCCCCTAATGGATGCAGTTTTTTATTTTAAAATGCAGCATAAGTACAGTCCATCTTAATGAAAATGTGTACTGTGGAAATCCAATGGTACTTAAGTAAGCACCAGTGGAATAGTAACAATTATAACTACTGCTGTTTACTCAGCATCCATCACATGCCAGGTATTGTGAGATGGCCTTTAAATACTCAATTTCAATCTTCACAACAACCAAAAATTTGTACTTGTCCAAGGTCGTAATGCTCAAAAGTGGAATTTGAACCCGGATCCCTTTCACAACCAGAGCTTGATCATTTTCCCTCTCTGCTGCACAGCTTTCTCCTGGGCAAAACCGCCAGAACGTGAGTGTGGCTTGGATCCGCTCCTGTTGCCCTGGCCTCCCACTGGATGATGCAATCACCAGGCGAGGCTTGATCCCAAAGGAACCCGGAGAGGTTATAATTTACCAAACCCACAAAGAGATTTAAATGGGCAAATCAGTCTATAGCCAGATTAGCTGAGGAAACTACAGAGCATAGTGAAGAGCACCCATTACAAAAATGGAATAACTTTTAAAAACACAGTAATATGTATTAAATGCCTATTCTATGGCCAGCATTGTTTTAGGAACTGAAGAACAGACTGGATGAAAGATTTGCATTAGGGGCGCCTGGGTGGCTCAGTGAGTTGAAGCCACTGCCTTCGGCTCGGGTCATGATCCCAGGGTCGTGGGATC
>RCUC01124535.1:0-14595 GCA_003697995.1 Taxidea taxus jeffersonii | reverse complement strand
AAAAAAAAAAAGAACAGAAAAGGTATGAAGGAAAGCTATTCAACATTAACAATAATGAAGTAACTTTATGGGTGTGAACATGGAAAGATCTCTAAAATACACAATTAACTTATATTTAAAAGCAAAATGCAGAACAGTATACTTGAAGAGAGAAAAAACAATCTTTTTACCTGTAAATTTTCTTTTCCAGAAGAATACAGGAAACTTTAAGAAAACTCTGATGGGTAAGAGAAGGGAGCTCAGTTATCTTGCAGCAGGATTACAGGCCATCTTTGTCACCTCTTTGTATTTTCCTGTACTTAAATAAAAGGAATGTTATTTAATGGCAGAAATAAAAAAAGCCCAGAGTCTTTTTGGTATATTTGCATACTAATGGATCTCTTTTGGCTCTTGATACTCAAATATTTTCTTTTTTAAGTATTCATTCCCCAATGAACTAATAAAGCATTCTAGATTTTTGCCAGAGATCAACACCAAATGAACCAAACTATAGTTTTCAGGATCCATCTAATACTGATTTTTTTAAAAAGGAAGGCTTTTTTTTTTTCTTTTTCCAAACTACAGGTCTCTGTGATTTCTTGGAATACCATCAGCAATTTTGTAAGTCATTAAGAAGTTTCAATTTCATTATGTTGGAAGAATGGTTTCCGTAGTGTAGTGGTTATCATGTTCACCTGACATTATGTTGGAAGAATGATTCAAAAGATTTTGGTGTCTCAAATCCTTTTCAGAATCTAATGAAAGCTGATGACTATCTTCCTCCTTTCAAAAATGTGCATTGACAAAAATACTTGTGTCTTACACCAGGAGGTTCACTGACCCACTGAAGTCCATCCATGGAGTCCAGATTATGAATTCCCACATGTTCGAATCATCTAGAATTCTTGTTAAAACACAGATTCGGTAGGTTTATGGTGGCCCCAAGAATTTCCAAGTCTAAGAAATTCCCAGGGAATTCTGAAGCTGCTGCTCTGGGAACCAAACTTTGGGAACCACACGTTGGGAACCATTATTTGAGGATATAATCCATCTGGCCCTGGAGATGTGAATATATTTGAAAAGTATGAGAGTATCTTCTTACTACTTTCTCACTTCACTTAGCTTTCACTGCCTTTAATCATATTTGTCTCTCCCTTTACAATCTGACCACTCGTTGCCATGACAGGGCAACACTGGATGATAAAATGTTACCCAGTCTAACAGTTGGCCATCCTCAATCCTTCTTCAGGCTCCACAGAGTACCTCAGAAACTATTTTTCTCAGCATTTTTCACAAGCTCCAGTTTATTTTCCTCATTATCATTCCTGACTTTTAACTCACACACATCTTTCCTGTGTATTTACTTCCATATAGCATATGTTTTGGGGTGAGGGGGATGTATTTCCATCAGAACTCACTAGAGAGCTCCCCACACATCCTATTTTTATCCTTACTGGGATAGGTTTTTTTAACTTAAACTGCTGCCCTCTAGAGTCTCAAAGCCTTCTTTTTGCCCAAGAGGAGGTACAAGGTCCTCTTGGACCTTCCTTTTCAAAAAGCTAGAGTATGTGCACACCTTGGCAGTTACAGGCTTCACAATGATGTTTCTCCCCAAAGTTTCCCACTGACTCACTAATGAACCTTCCTCTCTTTGGTGAAAATTTCAGTCAGTCCAGCATTTCCTTCACTGCCTTCTTTCTCTTCTCAGAGATGACACTGTCCTTAATGAGGACCAGTCAAAAACTGGTTGTGGCAAATTAGGGGGAACCATCTGACAAATGAATTCCTCATCATGCCCCCGTGTCCCTGGATGGCTTTATGATCTGTTTTAGGAAAGCATCACCATATTCTCTGGTGCCCACTTATGTGGGCCCTCTATAAAATGCTCCAAAGAATGCTTCAGAGCAAGGCCAGGCTCACCTGTATTTAAGAAGAGAGGAAGTTGAAAGGAAAAGTGTCAGTCAACTGGAAGAGTATGTGAACCCAGGACCTAAAACATCCATGGAGTGGTCGTGAGTCTGTGAGGTTGGTCAGTCTTCCTACATAGCCACAGGCTCTTTCTTCACTCCCATGTGCAGAGTTTCCAAATGCTACAGTAACAAGTGACCACAAACAGGAGCTTCCAACAACACAAATTAATTATCTTATAATTCTAGAGCTTAGACATTTAAATCAAAGTGTGTCAGCAGGGCTGCACAGGCTTCAGGAGGAGGCTTCAGGAGGAATCCATTTCCTTATCCTTCCTAGCTTCTAGAGGCCTCCCACATTTGCAGACTCAAAGCCCCTTCCTGTGTTCGCTCTGACCCTGATTCCATCATCTCATGTCCTTCTCTGCCTCTGAGCCCTGCTTCGCTCATCTAAGACGAGATGGGGCACATTCAGGATGTGCCTCTTATAGAGACCTTTCTGATTACACTGGGCCCACATGGAAAAATACAAGCTAATCTTCCTAAAGATCCTTAATTACACCCGCAAAGTCTCTCTTGCCATCTAAATTAACATATTCACAGGGTCAGGGATTAGGACATGAACACTTTGAAGGACCATTATTCAGCCCACCACAAGGCCCCAAAGCGAAATACAGGTGTGAATTCAAATGTAATGAATTTTGCTTTCCCTAGAGTTTTTAAGTCATTCCAAGAATGTTGCCTGAGAGATCCAAATTCAGCATAATATCATTATCATTATTGGTGGTCTTTATTAAAAGAGAAAAATCATCCATATCAGAGGGGAAAAATATAAGAGCTAATGTCATTCCCCCCCACAAAAAAAGAAAAAAATGAATTAAATTTCACCCCCCCATCACCACCATCCTAACCTCCTCTTTATAAGCAATCTCTGTTTAATTTAAATTGAGAGCCACTGGGGGAACAAAAGTGGGGGAGAGCAGGGAGACGGTTCTGTTCTCCGACCACACTCACCACTCTCAGTGATGCCCAGTTGATGTTAAAAATAATAATGATAGGGACACCTGGGTGGCTCAGTTGGTTAAGCGGCTGCCTTCAGCTCAGGTCATGATCCCAGCGTCCTGGGATCGAGTCCCACATCGGGCTCCTTGCTCGGCAGTGAGCCTGCTCCTCCCTCTGCCTCTGCCTGCCACTCTGTCTGCCTGTGCTTGCTCCCTCTCTCTCTCTGACAAATAAATAAATAAAATCTTTAAATAATAATAATAATAATAATAATAATAATGATAGTAGTTACTATTCCTGCCTGCCACATTCAGTACAGGTCGCACCATCATCCAGAAGGAAATAAGAAGCAGACACACAACCCCATGCTGGAATATGCAATCATCAGAAAAGCTGCTTGGAGCCAGAAGCATAAAGTAAAACATGATCTCCCATTGGTCTGTTCCAGGCAGCAGAGCCTTAACAGCCCTGGCAACAATCGCTGCTGTTGGCCTTGGCTGGGAAGGCGGGGGAAGAGGGGCAGTGGAGAGGTCCTTACCCAGAGTGGGCACTATGAACAGGTGTTAAGTGGTTATGTCCCAGAAGCACCCAAGGAATCCCCATCTCCCCAAGCAGGTTGAACAATGTTACCAAATGACAGTGAGAAGCTCTGCCCACCCTCCCCAGGACAACCACTAGCTTCCAAGCAGTGGGATTTAATTCAATAGCTCCCACAATGGCTTTGGAAAGTGACTCCTCTAAGAATGGACCATTGTTGGCAGTCCATGAGGTGGCCTTGACTTTGCATGCCAGCTCCCATTACGATGTGAAAAGAAAGTGTGTATTTAGAGCAGCAGAGGGGTCAGTAACGTGAAACTGAATGGCCTATGCCAAGAATAATAGCGAGGTCAGAGCTAGCACAGTGAGCTTCCTGCCCGGGGAGCCTCTAAAAAGATCTCTTCCGCACAGGTCAGAGGCAGTGGCCCTGCCAAGGATACTCCTAGACTTACTTCCCTGGTATTCCCACAGCAGAAGAGAAAGAGCCCTCCAGGAAAGCAAGATGGCACAGCGGTCAAGCAGATGTGCTCTGCAACTGGATGGCCAGAGTTCAATCCCTGCTCTTGGTGTCCAAACTTGAGGGTGAGACTTTGCATCTGTCTCAATAGTTAGAAACCCCAAATCCACCCTTCAGTGTCAGGTTGGCTACCATCTTAAAAGCCTGGTGAAGATGGGCAGAATATTTATCTGTCTGTAAGTTGGTGGTGATGTCATGAGTTCTACGTGAGATCGTGTGCACAGTATATTTAGGAACATGATGTAATAAATCCTTAGTAGGCAATAGAAAACTTTTATCTTCATTATGGTTCTTATCACCTCATCTTCTAATTTTATGACATGTTTCTACTCTGCCTGCTAGTGTTCTTTTAAATGAAATGTGATTTCTTCCAGTTCCCACAGTTTCATTATCAGTGGCTAATCTCCCAGTTCCTAGCACAGTAGAAGGCACTTAACTGGCAAGAAACAGATACTTTGGTCAAAATAACTGGGGATGATTAGCCTGAAAAAGAGGAAACAGGCTAGAAATAAGGATCTATCTCACAAATCAAAAAGGAAGGGCTCTTCTGTGGAAGGGGAGAGCCTGTGAATTCTGGGATGTCCAGAGACAAAAGCAAGATTGAAGACAGAAAGTTACAAGGAAGTTAATATGGGATCCCTATAAGGACGAATTTTCTTAGACTTGTACAGGTGGAGTGAGGGAGAGACATCTGCCCTCGGAGGAGAGATGGGGCTCTGCTTCAAATACCACTCATTATGGTGGGGAGCCCTGCTTCCTGAGGCTGAGTGGGTGAAATATTTGCCATTCAAAGCTGAGATGTAGTGAGTCTGTAACAGAGGAGTAGCAGCTAGGGGACATTTGTGTTCCCTGTTGAGGAGTGTAAAGAAAAAAAACATGTGTTCTACCTTTCCCTCCTAAATTCCAAACTAATTCCAAACTAAAACACACATACACAGAGAGAGAGAGAGAGAGAGAGAGAGAGAGAAGAAAAGCTCTTTGAGTTTTCCTCTCCATTTCACTGCAAATATTTTTTTTTTTAATGTTCCCATGTGGGAAATGGGCAATAAAGTCAGATATGGGCCAGCGTGGGGGAGAAAAGCATGGATGTGCCAAAGCCTTAGAAAGAAACTCTCTCCAAGGAGATGAGGCCTTGGGAAAGCATTGCTCTCTGTATCTGCCAAGGCCAGCCTCCCCTGTCTGCCAAGGCAGCTCCACTCCCACCGGCTGGGGCTGCCCCAGGAGCCAGAGACAGCCAGCCACGAAGGAAGGACATCTGCCCAGACAGATAAGTGAAAGCCTGAGGAATTCTGGCCACTCTCACCCTGACACTAGCCTCACTGGTTCCAGAGGCCGTGTTCTGTGTGGCCAGCCTGCGGGGCTGCACTCCCAGCCCAGGGGGCCACCAACAAGGACTTCAGAGGCCAACCTCCAGTGGGAGTTTCCACCGGCTATTTGCACCCCCTGTTTTCACACACCAGCTCTGAACTCTCCAACCTCATAGTAGGCAGCTTTCTAGGCTGCCCATGGGTGCTAATTATAGCCCGGCTCCTGTCACTGCACTTCCTTTCTCACGGGCCAAGAGCGGAGCCAGGCTGTGTTGTCACACCTGTGCTGGTTACAGTGGTTTCCTATGACTCGTGGTGCCCTTGGCTGTTAGTTAAAGGGCAAAGCCACAGGTGTGGCTGAGCTGCCTCTGACACGAGTTCTCCCCTCTTCCTCCCTGCCTTCTCTTTTTTCCTTTCTGCTATCATTGTGGACCCCCACACTCTTTGACCTCCTCCTCCTTTCCACTCTGCCCCTCTCTAGAAGTTTCTATCTCTCTTCCCTTTGCCTCTGGCCTAGAGGCATCAGAACTCCTGCGATAGTTTGACATTTGGACCTCTACCTGCAGGATCCCATTTTTGTTTCAAGAAAATGCTTACGTACCTGGTCAGTGCACCTCCATACTGTGTGTGTGGTCTGCCCGAAACTCTGTGGCCCACAGATTTCACTTTCCTCAGCCATTTTTACTCTCATGTCCAGCAGCTCTCAAAACAGATGTCACTCATGCCCTCCATCCTTCCAGAAGAGCCTCTCAGAATATGGCAGGACACCTGTGGGCTGGAGCCCTCACTCTCGCCTTTTAAGTTGCTTTGCTGCAGTGGTCACTTCCTCTCCCTCATGGGCCTTCAACCTCTCCCTCTTCTTGATTCTTCCTATCAACAGTTTCCAGGATCTCCATTCCCTCCCCTCCCGTTAGCCCATCCACCTATTACCTTGGTAATTTCACCCCTCCCTTTGGTTGCAATTGCCTTTGTTAAGTCACAGATGAGCTCCAAGATGCCAGTTTCAATGTCCCTTCTCTGTCCTCATCTTGCTCAGTCCTCTCAACAGTTGTTGATATGGATGGACACTCCTCCTCCCAGAAACCCTTTTGTCCCTTAAATTCTGCAAGTGCACATACTGGGCCACTTCTCTACCCAAGCTCTAAGCAAAGCAGCCTCTCACAGCTTATTCCCAAAGCTTCTCCTCTTCTGTCCCTTTTAAGAGATCTCATCTAGTCTCATCCCTTTAAGCACCTTCTGTGCACCTTTCCAGTAGATAGAACTCCTATCTCTCTACTGAACTCTGCCTCAATATCCAATAGGCACCTCAAGTTATCCTAGCTAAATCGTGATTGTCAAAATTCTTTTCCAAATCTCTTCAGAAGTGTCTACTGTCTCAGGAAACAGCAATCCTACTCAGCCAGTTACATGAGGCATAAACCTAACAGTCCTCTCTTTTCTTCACTCCCCAGCTCAGCATCCAACCCATCATCAAGTCATCTTTGCTCAGCCTCTAAAATACGGTCCAGATCTCTTCACCAGCCCCATGGCCTCCCTTCTAGAGTAAGATGCTTTCCTCTCCATAAAGACAAATGCAATACACATTCTCTTTTCCTCCTTATTCCATCTTGCCAGCCTCTAAGTCATTCTTCATACACAAAAAGGAGGAATCCTTGTAACACATTTGTCTAAGCATGTTACTCCTGTTTATTGCCCTCTGGTGGCTTCCCATTGTTCCTAGAACAGAACCCAACTCATAGTAAGAGCTCAGTCAATAGTTGTAGAATGAATGAATAAATGAATACCCAGCCAGGTTCACATGACCAAAGCACAAGAATGGATGGTTTTAAGTTGCCAAAGAGCTGCTTTTGTTGTTCTTTGCACATTGTTCAGGTTTGATGATTATTTGATGGGTAAACACCACCCACCATTTGTTAAATGTATCCAGTACTAAACTGCACAGTTGGGTTTTTCCTTCTCTCTTATTTATATATACAACACAGCCAGTGAGTGCCAGGGTTAGGGTTGAAGGACTGGACTGCCAGATTCCAAGTCTCACATCCTCTCCACTCAATTCAGTCACTCAGTCCACAAATGTTTATGGAGAACCAATTATACCAGACACTCTGCAAGGCACTGGGGAATGAGACAGATGGGGTTCTTATCTTCAGGCAGTTTATATTCTGGGGACCATCCTCTCCCCAAAAGGAAATGGATAAAATGAATGAACAAAAGAACTAAGTCAACATTTTTAGATGGCCTACTATGTGTCAAGTGCTGTGGAAGGCATGAGATATGACAGTTATACTAGGGAGTCTCTGGCCTAAGAGGCTCTACTAACCCACCACTTAACAAGCTTCCCTTGACCTACCCATTTCTGACTAATCATATGATCTTCTCCCCTCCTTCATCCATCATACCTTCAAATTATTCCTAATGCCAATATTGTTCAATCATTATGTTGTCCCCATAAAGTATCTAGACAAGGAAATAGGTGTCATCTCTGCCCAAGCTGACATTAGTTATCTTGGCTCATAATTAGAACTTGCCATAAACCCTAAAGATCTCAAGCCACCAGAATGTGCTTATATTTCCAGGGGAGGCTTCAAGGGATGGCATTTGGTCTGGTCCTTCATGAATGGGTCAGATTCAAACCCAGGGGTGCAGTAACATTATTCCAGCAGACAGGAAGCATGAACCATGACCTTTTTTGACTGATTAGCTGAGGAGGAACAATGGGGGAAAGGATATAAAGAGTCTATTAGATGTTGGACCTAAGGCACATTGTAAACTATAAATCTCTGTATCAATCTGATGGATTACTATCATTGCCTAAACTATACCCTGAAACTCATCCCTCTGGGTTAAAGTTTTATTTCTTCAATGACCCACATTGCTCTACCCCCACAAATCAATTATACCAGGAAGAAGAGTGTTTAAGCTGCTGGTTCCCAACTGCACATTTCCTGAAGGAGTTGCTTGTTTTGTTTTATTTTGTTTTTTAATTGAAGAAAAATGTATGTAACATAAAATTGACTGTTTCAAGTGGACAATTCAGATGCATTTAGTACAATGTTCTGCAACTACCACGTTTATCTACTTCCAAAATATTTGTATCACTACAAAATAAAACTCTACTATGCACATTAGGCAGCTATTGTCCATTCACCACTCCTCCAATCCTTGGTATCCACCAATCTACTTGCTGTCTCCACAGATTTATTTATTCTGGAAACCTCACATAAATGGAATCATATGACATGTGACCTTCTGGATCTGGCTTCTTTCCCTTAGCATATTGTTTTCAAGGTTCATCCATGTTGTAGCTTCTATCAGTACCTCAATCCTTTTTATGGCTGAATAACATCCCATTGTATTGCAATACCAAATGTGTTTAAGCACGCATCCATTGATAGACTGTCTATCCATTGATAGACATTTGGGTTGTTCAACGTTTTAACCATTGTTAATGGTACTGCTATAAACATTTATGTACAAGTATATGTTTGAATCCCTGTTTTCAACTCTTTGGGGCATATTCCTAAGGGTAGGATTGCTAAGCCATATAGTAACCCTATGTTTAATTTTTTGAGGACCTGAAGGTATTTACTTATGCTCTCATAGGGGGAATATGGGGCACAGGATCAGGTTGCTGTGATGAATGAGGGAAAGCCATAAGCCACAGAACCTAGAAAGAATGGAAAGGGACTAAGAGTCAAGATGGCAGAGGAGTAGCAGACTGAAATGATGTCAGATCCCAGGAGTTCAGCTAGATAGGTATCAAGCCATTCTGAACAGCTACAAACTCAATAGGAGATAGAAGAGAAGAGTAGCAATTCTAGGAACAGGAAATGGACCACTGAAAGGTAGGATGTGTGGAGAAGTGAATCTGGAGTGATGTCCCTCAGTGGAGCAGACTTCTAAAAGTTCTGATTTTGTGCTTCGCTGCTCCACTGCTTGCCAGGAGCCAGCCCTTCCCCACTGCAGTCTATTCCCTCATCACTCCAGAGGCTACGTTGGGGTGGACCCCTCGCAGGGACAGTGTGGCTCAGGCCCCACGGGGTCACAGAAAGATCAGGGTGTCTGAGTGTGGCAGAGCTGCCAGGTATTAGAGCAGGGAAGATGGCTGCAGAGACAGAGCCGAAGAGTGAGCTTTCAGATTGGGGTTACCTTAAACCACGATCCAAGCACAGTTGGACCACTGCTCTTCAAGCAGAGACCCCACAAGTGGCAGATCTGGGGAGACTCACCCTCCTACTCTGGGAGGAACAGCACAGCAGGAATCTGCTGGGTTTGGAGACTCCAGCGGGGCTGTGCACCAGAGATAGAAACACTCAGTCACAGGCCGGGTGAGCACGGAGTGTGGCCAGAGACCAGGGAGAGAGGAGCAATTGACTGCTTGTCTCTGGGGGCGCACTCAGCTCCTCCGGGCCGGAGATTGGGAGGCCGCCATTTCCATTCCCATCTTCCAAAGCTCTATGGAAAGTGTTCAGGGAACAAAAGCACAGAGAGCAAACCTGAGTAGATTAAGTAGCCAGGCCCCTGTCAAGGGCAGTGCAATTCTGTCTCAGGCAAAGACATCTGAGAATCACTGCAACAGGCCCCTCCCACAGATCAGCAAAAACATTTTTTATTTTTTATTTTTTTTATTTTTATTTCCTTTTCCCCTTTCTTCTCTCCCTGGTTTTGGATCTCTTCTGATTTGGTTAGTGTACATTTTTCTGGGGTCTTTGCCACCCCATTAGTATTTTATTCTCTCATTCATATATTCTTATCTGGATAAAATGACAAGGCAGAAGCTGGAAGCTCTTACTGCTGAGATAAATGAGACAGAAGAGAGAATTGGTGATATAGAAGATCAAATGATGGAGAATAAAGAAGCTGAGCAAAAGAGAGACAAACAACTACTGGATCATGAGGCGACAATTCGAGGGATAAGTGATACCATACCATAAGATGAAAAAATATTAGAATAATTGGGATTCCAGGAGAAGAAGAAAGAGAGAGAGGGGCAGAAGGTATATAGGAGCAAATTATAGTAGAGAATTTCCCTAATATGGCAAAGGGAACAAGCATCAGAATCCAGGAGGCACAGAGAATCCCCCTCAAAATCAATAAAAATAGGTCCACACCCCATTATCTAATAGTAAAACTTACAAGTCTTAGTGACAAAGAGAAAATTCTCCAAGCAGCTTGGGACAAGAAGTCTATAACATACAATGGTAGAAATACTATATTGGCAGCAGACTTATCCACAGAGACCTGGCAGGCCAGAAAGAACTGGCATGATATATAGAGAGCACTAAAAGAAAAATATGCAGCCAAGAATACTATATCAGCTAGGCTATCACTGAAAATAGAAGAAGAGATAAAAAGCTTCCAGGACAAACAAAAGTTAAAAGAATTTGCAAACACCAAATAGCCCTACAGGAAATATGGAATAGGGTCCTCTAAACAAAGAGCCTAAAAGTAGTAGACCAGAAAGGAACAGAGACAATATATAGTAACAGTCACTTTATAGGCAATACAATGGCACTAAATTCATATCTTTCAATGGTTACCCTGAATGTAAATGGGCTAAATGCCCCAATCAAAAGACACAGGATATCAGAATGTATGAAAAACCAAAACCCATCAGTATTCTGTCTACAAGAAACTCATTTTAGACCCAAAGACACCTCCAGATTTAAAGTGAGTTGGTGGAAAATAATTTACCATGTCAATGGACATCAAAAGAAAGCTGGGATGGCAATCCTTATAACAGACAAATTCGATTTTAAGCCAAAGACTATAAGAGATGAGGAAGGACACTATATCATACATAAAGAGTCTGTCCAACAAGAAGATCTAACAATTTTAAATATCTATGCCCCTAACATGGGAGGAGCCAATTAATATATATAGATAGATAGATAAACCAATTAATAACAAAATCAAAGAAACACATCAACAACAATACAATAATAGTAGGGGGCTTTAACAGCCCCCTCACTAAAATGGACAGATCATCCAAGCAAAAGGTCAACAAGGAAATAAAGGCCTTAAATGACACACTGGACCAGATGGACATCATAGATATATTCAGAACATTCCATCCCAAAGCAACAGAATGCACATTCTTCTCTAGTGCACATGGAACATTCTCCAGAATATATCACATCCTGGGTCACAAATCGGGTCTCAAAGCAGTATCAAAATTGGGAACATTCCCTGCATATTTTCAGACCACAATACTCTGGAGCTAGAACTCAATCACAAGAGGAAAGTTGGAAAAAACTCAAATACATGGAAGCTAAAGAGCATCCTACTAAAGAATGAATGGGTCAACCAGGAAATTAAAGAAGAACCGAAAAAAATTCATGGAAACAAATGAAAATGAAAGCACAACTGTTCAAAATCTGTGGGACACAGCAAAGGCAGTCCTGAAAGGAAAGTATATAGCAATACAAGCCTTTCTCAAGAAACAAGAAAGGTCTCAAGTACACAACACAACCCTACACCTAAAGGAGCTGGAGAAAGAACAGCAAAGAAAGCCTAATCCCAGCAGGAGAATAGAAATCACAAAGATCAGAGCAGAAATCAATGAAATAGAAACCAAAAGAACAGTAGAACATATTAACAAAACTAGGAGCTTAGTCTTTGAAAGAATTAATAAGATTGATAAACCCCTGGCTAGACTTATCAAAAAGAAAAGAGAAAGGACCCAAGTAAATAAAATCATGAATGAAAGAGGAGAGATCACAACCAACACCAAAGAAATACAAACAATTATAAGAACATATTGTGAGCAACCATACGCCAGCAAATTTGACAATCTGGAAGAAATGGATGCATTACTAGAGACCTATAAACTACCAGAACTGAACCAGGAAGAAATAGAAAACCAGAACAGACCCATAACCAGTAAGGAGATTGAATTGACAATACCTACGAGATTGAAGTAGTCATCTCCCAAGAAACAAGAGCCCAGAGCCAGACAGCTTCCCGGGGGAATTCTACCAAGCATTTAAAGAAGAATTATTTCCTATTTTCCTGAAACTGTTCCAAAAAGTAGAAATGGAAGGAAAACTTCCAAATTCATTTTATGAGTCCAGCATTACCTTGATCCCAAAACCAGACAAAGACCCCACCAAAAAGGAGAATTACAGACCGATATCCTTAATGAACACAGATGTGAAAATTCTCACCAAAATACTAGCCAACAGGATCCAACAGTACATTAAAAGGATTATTCACCATGACCAAGTGGGATTTATTCCTGGGCTGCAAGGTTGGTTCAACATCTGCAAATCAATGTGATACAATACATTAATGAAAGAAAGAACAAGAACCATATGATACTCTCAATAGATGCTTTAAAAGCATTTGACAGATTACAGCATCCTTTCTTGATCAAAACTCTTCACAGTGTAGGGATAGAGGGTACATACCTCAATATCATCAAAGCCATCTATGAAAAACCCACAGCAAATATCATTCTCAACGGGGAAAAACTGAGAGCTTCCCCCCCCAAGGTCAGGAACACAGCAGGGATGTCCATTATCACCACTGCTATTCAACATAGTAATAGAAGTCCTAGCCTCAGCAATCAGACAACAACAACAAAAAAAAATAAAAGGCATCTGAAATGGCAAAGAAGAAGTCAAACTCTCACCCTTTGCAGATCATAGAAAACCCAAAAGACTCCACTCCAAAACTGCTGGAACTCATACAGGAATTCAGTGAAGTGTCAGGATATAAAATCAATGCACAAAAATCAGTTGCATTTCTATACACCAACACCAAGACAGAAGAAAGAGAAATTAAGGAGTCAATCCCATTTACAATTGCACCCAAAACCATAAGATACCTAGGAATAAACCTAACCAAGGATGCAAAGAATCTGTACTCAGAAAACTATAAAGTACTCATGAAAGAAATGGAGGAAGACACAAAGAAATGGAAAAATGTTCCATGCTCATGGATTGGAAGAACAAATATTGTGAAAATGTCTATGTTACCTAAAGCAATCTACACATTTAATGCAATCCCTATTAAAATCCCATCCACTTTTTTTTCAAAGAAATGGAACAAATCATCCTAAAATTTATATGGAACCAGAAAAGACCCTGAATAGCCAGAGGAATGTTGAAAAAGAAAACCAAAGTTAGTGGCATCACAATTCCAGACTTCAAGATCTATTACAAAGCTGTCATCATCAAGACAGTATGGTGCTGACACAAAAACAGACACATAGATCAAATGGAACAGAATAGAGCCCAGAAATAGACCTTCCATTCTGTAGTCAACTAACCTTTGACAAAGCAGGAAAGAATGTCCAATGGAAAAAAGACAGTCTCTTCAACAAATGGTGATGGGAAAATTGGACAGCCACATGCAGAAGAATGAAGCTGGAACATTTCCTTACATCACACAAAAAAGTAGCGTCAAAATGGATGAAAGACCTCAATGTGAGACAGGAATCCATTCAAACCCTTGAGGAGAACACAGGCAGCAACTTCTTCAACCTCAGCCTCAGCAAATTCTTCCTAGGAACAATGCCAAAGGCAAGGAAAGCAAGTGCAAAAATGAACTATTGGAACTTTATCAAGATCAAAAGCCTTTGCACAGCAAAGGAAACAGTCAACAAAACCAAAAGACAATGGACAGAATGGGAGAAGATATTCACAAATGACATATCAGATAAAGAGCTAGTATCCAAAATCTATAAAGAACTTATCAAACTCAACACCCAAAGAACAAAGAATCCAATCAAGAAATGGGCAGAGGACATGTACAGACATTTCTGCAAAGAAGATATCCAAATAACCAACAGACACATGAAAAAGTGCTCAACATCACTCAGCATCAGGAAAGTAAATCAAAACCACAATGAGATACCACCTCACACCAGTCAGAATGGCTAAAATTAACAAGTCAGGAAACAATTTGGATGTCATTTGATGGATGCTGAAGAGGATGCAGAGAAGGGGGAACCCTCCTACACTGTTGGTGGGAATGCAAGCTGGTGCAGCCACTCTGCAAAACAGCATGGAGGTTCCTCAAAAAGTTGAAAATAGAACTACCCTATGACCCGCAATCACACTACTGGGTGTTTACCCTAAAGATACAAATGTAGTGATCTGAAGGGGCATGTGGACCCTAATGTTTATAATAGCAATATCCACAATAGCCAAACTATGGAAAGAACCTAGATATCCATCAACAGATGAATGGATAAAGAAGATGTAATATATATATATATATATATATGTATATATATATATATATATACATACACACACATACATACATACATACATTTTATATATATATATACACATACATACACACACACAATGGAATACTATGTAGTCATCAAAAGAAA
>RCUC01124534.1:0-12362 GCA_003697995.1 Taxidea taxus jeffersonii | reverse complement strand
GCTAGAACTAACTACTAAATTACAAATAGTAGAGGAAAATGTTCAACAACATCATGGAATGAAGTCTGCAAAGCCTAAACTGTGGGTTTTGATACATAATATATAATGTGGATACTGATGTGAATAAATTGTAAGAACAGAAAAGAAGTAATAGAGGGGAGCATATAGGTCAAAAGGGACAGAAGAAATGTCGAATAATTGTAGTGTAGAATCCTATCGGATCCTGATGTGAACAAAATCACAAGATAATTGAAAATATTTCAACACTGACTATAATTAATTATATAAAATTAATTTTCTTTTGGTTCAGTAATAATTTTGTGTTCATGTTTTAAAAGAGTCATTATCTTTCACAGATATGTATTGAAGTATCTGTGGAGAAATCATACCTAGAATTTGCTTCAAAATAATACAGGGAAGGGGGAATTATAAAGATGCATACAAATCAAAATTGGCCATGAGTTGGTAATTGTTGAAGCTGGATAATAGGTACATGGAGACTTATGATATTATTCTCTCCAGTTTTATATAATTTTAGAAATTTTATAATGAAAGGGTGGAAAAACCCAGACAGGTATAAGTAGATCTTAGATTCTGATTTCAAGAAATTAAATGAGTTCAGCTGTTGATGATTGCTGCCTACTATGAGTTCCTTGGATATTTCCAGGTATGGAGACTACATCAGGACAGCTAGTAGCCACAAAAAGAATGTGTTTCCAATTGCTGCTGTAATAAATTACAACAAACCAGGTGGCTTAAAACAATACAAATTTATTCTATCTTCCAGTTCTAGAGGTCAGAAATCCAAAATGAGCTTCACTGAGCTCAAATCGGGTGTCAGCAGGATTCCGTTCCTTCTGCAGGCTCTGGCGGGTGAGTGTGGGGACTTGTTCTTTGCTTTTTCCATCTTCTAAAGGCTGCCTCCATTTCTTAGGCCCATGCCTGTATCACTCTGATCTCTGCTTCTGTTCTTATATTCCTCCTCTGACTCTGTTGCTTTTCTCTTTCACTTGTAAGAGTCACTTATAAGACCAAATCCTTGGTCTCAGGTAGATAAATCATCTCAAAATCTTTAATTTAATCACATCCATAAAGTCTTTTTTGTCATAGTAGGGTAACATATTCAAAAGTTCTGGGATTAGGACATTATTATTATTTGGGGGGGCATTATTCTGCCTATCACAAAGGGTTCTAAAATATTAGAAACCTTCTGATATTTTGAACAGAGGACATTTATTTTTTTTTAATTTTAATTTTTTAAATTTTTTTTAATTTAAGCTTTTTTATTTAAGCATATAATGTAACCCCACCACCCTCTCCCAACCCCCCTCCCCCCCATCCCCCTTAGTTTGTTTTATGACACTAAGAGTCTCTTTTGGTTTGTCTCCCTCCCGATCCTATCTTGTTTCATTTATTCTTTTCCTACCCCCTTAACCCCCACCCCCGTTGCATCTCCACTTCCTCATATCAGGGAGATCATATGAAACTTGTCTTTCTCTGATTGACTTATTTCGCTAAGCATAATACCCTCTAGTTCCATCCATGTCATCGCAAATGGCAAGATTTCATTTCTTTTGATGACTGCATAGTATTCCATTGTATATATATACCACTTTTTCTTTATCCATTCATCTGTTGATGGACATCTACGTTCTTTCCATAACTTGGCTATTGTGGACATTGTTGCTATAAACATTCGGGTGCACGTGCCCCTTCGGATCACTACGTTTGTATCTTTAGGGTAAATACCCAGTAGTGCAATTGCTGGGTCATAAGGTAGCTCTATTTTCAATTTTTTGAGGAACCTCCATGCTGTTTTCCAGAGTGGTTGCACCAGCTTGCATTCCCACCAACAGTGTAGGAGGGTTCCCCTTTCTCCACATCCTCGCCAGCATCTGTCATTTCCTGACTTGTTCATTTTAGCCATTCTGACTGGTGTGAGGTGGTATCTCCTTGTGGTTTTGATTTGTATTTCCCTGATGCCCAGTGATGTGGAGCACTTTTTCATGGGTCTTTTGGCCATCTGGATGTCTTCTTTGCAGAAATGTCTGTTCATGTCCTCAAACAGAGACATTTAATAAAGAGAATTTGTTACACAAGAAATGGAGGATCTGACAAGTCAAAGGATGGTGCAGTACCCCAGAGTTTAGCAATAGCAGAAGCTACTATCATTTCTAAGGTGGGATGGGGCACAGGAAGGAGGTGGTGTTACCAGGATCCAGGAGCTGGGTGATTTTGTGAGAATCATGGTGGAGACTTCCCGTGGAAGTTAGGAGCGAGGAGGTATGTGCCATCTGGTGGGAAGCTGGACTCCCAGAGGAAAGATGGGCATCACTGGGAAATACAGTAGGTTTTTGTTATCTGTGGTAGTTTTGTTCTATAAAGTCACCACAAACACTGAATTAGCAAATACCAAACCATTGCTTCTAGAGAAAAAATAGGTTTAATTTCCTGTGAGCCTTAGGTCATAGCATTTTCCTCAGTCCATCAATTCATAACCTTGTTTTGTGTGTTTCTGTTTAAAGCACCTTACCTAAAATATATATATATATATATTTTCATTTTATTTTATTTTATTTCTTTTCAGTGTTCCAGAATTCATTGTTTATGCACCAAACCCAGTGTTCCATGCAATACGTGCCCTCCATAATACCCACCACCAGGCTCACCCAACCCCCCACTCCCCTCCCCTCCAAAATCCTCGGTTTGCTTCTTAGAGTCCACAGTCTCTCATGGTTTGTCTCCCCTCCAATTTCCCCCAACTCCCTTCTCCTCTCCATCTCCCAATCTCCTCCATGTTATTCCTTATGCTCCACAAGTAAGTGAAACCGTATGGTAATTGAGTCTCTCTTCTTGACTTATTTCACTCAGCATAATCTCTTCTAGTCCCGTCCATATTGATACAAAAGTTAGGTATTCATCCTTTCTGATGGAGGCATAATACTCCATTGTATATATGGACCATATCTTCTTTATCCGTTCATCCATTGAAAGGCATCTTGGTTCTTTCCACATTTTGGCAACTGTGGCCATTGCTGCTCTGAACTTTGGGGTACAGATGGCCCTTCTTTTCACTCCATCTGTATCTTTGAGGTAAATACCCAGTAGTGCAATTGCAGAGTCATAGGGAAGCTCTATTTTTAATTTCTTAAGGAATCTCCACACTGTTTTCCAAAATGGCTGCACCAACTTGCATTCCCACCAACAGTATAAGAGGGTTCCCCTTTCTCCACATCTTCTCCAACACTTGTTGTTTCCTGTCCTATTAATTCTGGCCATTCTAACTGGTGTAAGTTGGTATCTCAATGTGGTTTTGATTTGAATCTCCCTGATAGCTAATGATGATGAACATTTTTTCATGTGTCTGTTAGCCATTTGTATGTCTTCTTTGGAGAAGTGTCTGTTTGGTCTTCTGCCCATTTTTTGACATGAGTATCTGTTTTTTGAGTGTTGAATTTGAGGAGTTCTTTATAGATCTTGGATATCAGCCCTTTGTCTGCAGTGTAATTTGAAAATATCTTCTTCTATTTCATGGGTTGCCTCTTGGTTTTGTTGACTGTGTCCTTTGCTATGCAGAAGCTTTTGATCTTGATGAAGTCCCAAAACTTCATTTTTGCTTTTGTTTCCTTTGCCTCTGGAGAGATACCTTGAAAGAAGTGGCTGTGGCCGATGTTGAAGAGGTTACTGTCTATGTTCTTCTCCAGGATTTTGATAGATTCCTGCCTCACATTGAGGTCTTTTACCCATTTCGAGTTTATCTTTGTGTATGTAAGAGAATGGTCAAGTTTCATTCTTCTATACATAGCTGTCCAATTTTCCCAGCACCATTTATTGAAGATGCTGTCTTTTTTCCACTGGATATTTTTTCCTGTTTTGTCGAAGATTATTTGACCATAGATTTGGGCTATCTGGGCTCTTCACTCTGTTCCACTGGTCTATGTGTCTGTTTTTGTGCCTGTACCATGCTGTCTCGATGATCACAGATTTGTAGTAAAGCTTGAAATCAGGCAATGAGATGCCCCCAGTTGTGTTTTTCTTTTTCACATTTCCTTAGCAATTCGGGGTTCCAGGGAGCACCTGGGTGGTTCAGTGGGTTAAAACAATTTGGGTTTCTTCTGGTTCCATACACATTTTAGGGCTGTTTTCTAGCTCTTTGAAAAATGTCGGTGGAATTTTGATCAGGATGGCATTGAAAATATAGATTGCTCTAGGCAGCATAAACATTTAGGCAGCATAAACTTTTTAACTATGTTTATTCTTCTGATCCATGAGTATAGAATGGTCTTCCATCTTTTTGTGTCTTCTTCAATTTCTTTCATGAGTGTTCTGTAGTTCCTCAAGTACTTGGTGCTATAGTAAATGGAATCAATTCTCTCATTTCCCTTTCTATATTTTCATTGTTAGTGTATAAGAAAGCAACTGATTTCTGTACATTGATTTTGTATCCTGCCACATTACTGAATTGCTGTATGTGTTCTAGTAGTCTGAGGGTAGAGTTTTTTGGGTTTTCCATATGAAGTATCATGTCATCTGTGAAGAGAGAGAGTTTGACTTCTTCATTGCCAATCTAAATACCTTTTATTTATTTTTGTTGTCTGATTACTGTTGCTAGAACTTCTAGTACTATGTTGAACAAGAGTGGTGAGAGTGGGCATCCTTGTCGTGTTCCTGATCTCAAAGGGAATGCTGTCAGCTTTTCTCCACCAAAAAAGGGGAATTTCAGATCAATATCCCTGATGAATATGGATGCTAAGATTCTCAACAAGATCCTGGCTAATAGGATCCAACAGTACAAAGTACTGTTATAATAGGATCCAACAGTACAACAGTAAAAAGATTATCTACCATGACCAGGTGGAATTTATCCCTGGGATGCAAGGGTGGTTCAACATTCGCATATCAATCAATGTGATAGAACAAATCAGTAAGAGAAGAGAGAAGAACCACATGGTCCTCTCAATGGATGCAGAAAAAGCATTTGACAAGATACAGCATCCGTTTCTGATTAAAATGATTCAAAGTATAGGGATAGAGGGAACATTCCTCAATTTCATGAAATCTGTGTATGAAAAACCCACAATGAATATCATCCTCAATGGGGAAAAGCTTGCCTAAAATATATTATTGCTTCATTAACATTGAATTCGTGGCCAACAGCACTGTAAGTCATGACCGAATGAAGCTTATCTAATGTGTATTTTCTCTCTAAGATACACCACAACCATCTTGTGCTCTGGGACATGAGACAGCACTTCAACACTGCAGGGGGGGGCATTTTAAACAGTGATATCACTGACAAAAAGCACAAACATGAGAAAAATAGGACAATATACCATCAAAAGGACACTTACTTATAGCATAAGACTTGAAATAAGGCAGAGTATTGCCTTGTCTGACCTCAGCTGGAGACACATGTTAGACAATTCAAATTTTTCACTGCTCTGTGCATGTCCCCAGATGACCACAGAAGTGTACAAATATTGACTTGGGGGTTACAAATAAATTTTAGTAAGTAGGCAAATTTGCAAAGATGGAATTCATGAATAGTGAGGTTTGACTGTACTTGCCAGGACAGGGAGATGGAATAATACCCTGGATTCTTCTTCTCTCCTACGTTCTAGTTCTTCTACCAGGGTTCTCTTTGGCTAAATCAGTTGCAAGACAGTCTGGGAAACAAAGTTGGCAGGAGGAGGCTGGAGAACACATCCGATTTCAAAGAGGCAATACACACCACAAAAATGTAAAGAACTAAGATTTGGCAGTGAAAGAATGAATGGGAAACATTCAAGGACTTAATGATTGCCTTTAGATTTATAGGCCTTACAGAGTAGATGATGACATGCTGTTTTTAATTTTCATAGGACCCATATAAATTGATTTAAGTGAAAATAGAAGCTCTGGATGGAAGATTCTTTTTTTAAACATTTTTATTAAGTTTTTAATTTTAATTCCATTATAGTTAACTACAGTGTAATGTTAGTTTAAGGTGTACAATATAGTGACTCTTCACTTCCATACAGCATCCAGTGCTCATCACAACAAAGGTGCTCCTTAATCCCCATCACCTATTTCACCCATCCTCCTCACTCATCTCCCCTCTGGTAACCATCAGTTTGTTCTCTATAGTTATATATAGAGAGTTATATATATAACTCTCTCTATATAGAGTTATATATAGTTTCTTGGCTTGTTTTTCTCTCTCTCTTCCCCTTTGCTCAGTTGTGTTGTTTCTTAAATTCCACAAATAAGTGAAATCATATGGCATTTGTCTTTCTCTGACTGACTTATTTCACTTAGCATTATACTCTCTAGCTCCATCCATATCATTATAAATGGCAAGATGTAATTTTTTTATTAACATATAATGTATTATTTGTTTCTGGGGCACCAGTCTGTGAATCATCAGTCTTACACAATTCACAGCACTCACCATAGCACATACCCTCCCCAATGTCCACCACTCAGCCACCCTATCCCTCCCACTCCTCGCCCACCCCAGCAAGCCTCAGTTTGTTTCCTGAGATTAAGAGTCTCTTATGATTTGTCTTCTTCCCCACTCTCATCTTTTTTCATTTTTCCCTCCCTTCCCCCATTTCTTCTTTCTTATGGCCAAGTAATATGCCAGTGTGTGTGTGTGTGTGTGTGTGTGTGTGTGTGTGTGTGTAATGTATGTATGTATGTATGTGTGTGTGTATGTATATATATATATCTCCCTTATCCATTCATCCATCGATGGATATTTGGGCCACTTCCATAATATGGCTAGTGCAGATAATGCTGCAATAAACATAGGGGTGCATGTATCCCTTTGAACTAGTGTTTTTGTATTTGCGGGGTAAATACCCAGTAGTACAATTACTGGATTGTGGGGTAGTTCTATTTTTACTTTCTGAGGAACCTCTGCACTCTTTTCCATGGTGCCTGCACCTTTTCACTGGGTTTCCTTTTCTCTACATCCTTGACAACACTTGTTATTTCTTGTCTTTTAATAATAGCCATTCTGACTGGTGAGTTGATACCTCATTGTGGCTTTGATGTGCGTTTCCCTGATGATAAGTCATGCTGGGCAACTTCTCACATGTCTTTTGGCCACCTGGATGTCTTCTTTGGAGAAATGTCTGTTCATGTCTTCTGCTCATTTTTAAATCGAATTATTTGTTTTTTAGGTATTATATGGAAGATTCTACCTGTAAACATTGAGAGATTTAAAAATACCTTAGAAATGAAGAATGAGGAATTTCCTTCCTTGGAAAACTTAAAGGCCAGGCACCAGTTTATTTGCAGTTATTCAGTGGCTGGCCCAGTCAGAGAGAGGGGCATGCTCAGTGAGGTCTGAGCTGGCCCTCGCTATCATTCTGTTAGTGGCTTAATATCACCTTGAACTCTGGAGAGTAGCAAATGCCACTGCAGCTGCCTCACTGTCTTGGCTCTGAGAAAGGAAAAAAAAAACAAAAAACCAAAAAACCTTTGGTAGCAGAAGGGTGGTGAATAGGAAGCAAATCAACCAAAAGATAATTTCAGCACTGGGGCTGGTGGTTTACTTGAGTAAGTGATTTATGACACAATGTTTTTATTTGATCTGGCATTACGGGGATAAATTATTGAGTGCTAATTGTATGTTGATAAGCTGTTCCTGCTTAAATTTATTCCTTCCTCAGTTTGTGTTAATTGGGGCATATTGGAACAGAAGGGGAATTGCCCACTTACTGCCTGGTTTGGTTTATGCTGTTATAATTGTGTCTTCACTGTTAATTCATGTTAAATGAATAAGGGAGCTCCTACCCGTGGACTTTTGTTTGTCTTCCCATTAATGCATATTTTTTTCCTCAAAAATGAAATGTTAAAGAATAATATCACTCCTATTTACTTGTTGGAGTTGACTCAAGTGGTAGCAGAAGGTAGGGTCAGAGGTGGACTGGGGAATTTTAAATGCATATTTTATCATTTGAAATGTAAATCTTTTTTAGATAGAGCTATCATGGGGGGAGGTGTTAGGGTGGGGGACATAAGAGGACAAGATATTGAATGTTTCCTGCATAGGTGGCTTTCTCTCCTCCCCCACCATCTCTCTCTCTCTCTCTGTCTCTCTCTGGCATGAAAGGTTTTGGGTGGCAATGTAATGTGAGAGGCCAGCAATGAGAATCTCTGTGTGCCATGTAGAGGTGTGGATATGGATAGGCTGGGATGGTCACTACAAGATAATTAGGCCATGTCTCTCAAGAGTTTCTTTAATAAGTACTCTAATTCCAGGTAAGTCAAGTGAATCCAGATTTTAAGAACTCAATACAGATAAAAAACACAAATGGCCAGCAGGATCAGAAGTAGAAAGGAGGGTTGAGAGGCAAGGCAACCAGCAAGTACAGAGGAAACAGCAGTAACCATGTGGGCACACCAGACCCATGGGACCCAAGGGCTTTTCAAATGACTTTACATGACCCAAGGGCAAGCTTGTAAACACTAACCCTAGACACAAATTTTGCTCTCTGACTTGGTTTTATGAGTTCTGCTGGATGTAGACAGGTGTGTACCTGGCTGTAGACCAGAAAGAGGTGGGCCTTGCAGGTGGCAGGAGCCCCTGGCTATGGCAGGGACACTGTGCTGCTCTCCAGCCCTACTCCTGGGACTTAGATCCCCTCCCATTTCTCTACATTCAGCTGTAACTCTCCTTCCTCTCCCAGTCTTGTTTTTAGATGTACACACAATCTCTTTCTTCTGGCTCATCTCCCTCAGATTAGAATAGAAAAGGGTTCCATTGAATGTAACCATTCATGCAGCTTTCCTGGTCATAGTAGAAAAAAGCTCTGGGCTCTGTGTAGAGAAAATTGTTGAGGATTAGGTGAGTATAGTTACCCAAAGACCCCTTACTCTAGAAGTGCTGAAAGAACCTTGTAAGTGGGGAGTTTACCTACTCTCTTGCCCTAGAGGTATGGATTGTGAGGACAGGGTCATGCTAAAATCCCAGGAAATATCTCTAGTTCATATATATATATTTTAAAAATATATTTATGTATAATAAATATTTATACCATATAAATCATTTATATAAAAAATATTATTATTTATAGAAATAATATATTATATTTTATATAAATATTGTATAAATAATATCTATATAAGTAATGTAATAAATATATAATTATATTATACATTTATATAAATTATATTTATTATATTATCACTTATATAAATGTATAATTTATATAAATGATAATATAATAAATATATAATAGTTATATAAATAATTTATAATAAATGTATCTAATAAAATGTATTAATATATTATATAAAATATATATATTTTAAGATTTATCTATTTATTTGAGAGAGAGAAAGAGAGACAAGCATATGCAAGTGGGAGAAGAGGCAGAGGGAGGGAGAAACTCAAATAGATGCCCTGCTGAGCAGGGAGTCCTATGCAAGGCTTGATCCCATAACCCATGAGATCATGACCTGAGCTGAAACCAAGAGTCAGACGCTCAACCGACTGAGCCACTCAGGTACTCCTATCTAGTTCAAGCCATTTGTCTATTAGCTAGTTAAACAGGGGTCATAATTACAGGAAGATTAGCTAAAATGTCATTGTTATTATGATATACTTACTCATCCTGTTGTATTTATTCATTTCCTTCCCAGTAAAAGAAAACCAGCTAAGTTGTGGCCACCCCTGTCTCACTATTGCAAAACTCTTCAACCAGAACATGTTCTACTAAAGCATGCAATGGCTTAGTGGTCCTTCCCAGGGGTCACAGGAAGTAATGGAAAGACAGCAGGAGAGGAAACAGAGCTCTGAGTTCTAACTTGAGTGTCACTATTGAAAAGACTACTTTCATCCTTTTCCCAGGAATCTGGAGACTCCCCAGGGAAGATTCTGGCACTCAGGGAGCTGCGGCCAGGAGCTGGAGCCTCTTGGCAGCAGTACCACCTCAATTGCTGAGGGGAAGCTATGCCAGCATTCACAGAAAAAAGCAAGAGTTCAAATCCTGGAGGTGGGGAGCCAAGATGGGATTCCAGAGGTGGCTGGGAGACATGGAGTGAGCTCAGTGTCCATTGTCAGTAGGTCCCATCTAATGTCAGTCTCCAGGTTCCAGCCACCAAGATTAGCCCATGGCCCCCCATGGCTTTAGATTGGAAGAAGGAAGCTAGAGCAAGAAGGGAACTGATGGCCCATCCAATGTCACCCAGAAAGATGAATTGACTTGTCCACAGTCAGCCAGCTGGAGGTGGCTGTTAGATCCAGTTCTCTGAGCTTTCAGGAATGCTTTTCTGTTATAACTTCCAGCCCACTTGTGTCATCCAGGTTCATTCTGACCTTGGGCAAAAGGGACACTAAAATCAACCCAGCCAACCAAACAGGGAGACAGGAAACTAAAATGGGATTCTAGAGTTATTTGAACTCCATATTAAACTGTTTTCCTATTTTTTTAAAAGATTTTATTTATTTATTTGACAGACAGAAATCACAAGTAGGCAGAGCAGCAGGCAGAGAGAGAGGAGGAAGCAGGCTCCCTGCGGAGCAGAGAGCCCGATGCTGGGCTCGATCCCAGGACCCTGAGATCGTGACCTGAGCCGAAGGCAGAGGCTTTAACCCACTGAGCCACCCAGGCGCCCCTGTTTTCCTATTTTTTAACTTGGTCAGGTCAAAGTTTAGGTGATGAGGACAAAAGTCCTTAGAATAATTGAGTAGTGACCACTCTAGTAAAGAAGATAATTCTCATTCCATGGAATTGAAGGTTGACAACAATACAAATTCATTTGGTTTTCTTGGGAAGGTTTAATCTTCTTGATTTGATTTTCTGTTTCCTGGGATATTGTGGTTGAGATCTGGCAGGTGGAAGTTTGCTCTAGACTTTGCTTTTCAGAGGGGATCCCAGGACCAGCAGCCTGGTGAGGTTAGCCTCACCAGTTTAAGAACTGAAAAGCCCTGGGCCCCACTCTGGGCCCAAGGATTCGGAATCTCTAGGGACTGGCCCAGATATCTGTGTCTTAACATGGCCTCCAGGTGATTCTAGTGTATTCTAAGATATGAGAAGATTTGAAGTAGAATAAAAAGGCAATGTCAAGTAAAATAATATGAGAGGCAGTATAAATTAATAGTTCAAATTCTGATGGTTGCCAGCTAGGAGACCTTGGACAAATGACTGTCTCTTGGTGCCTCAGTTTCCTTGATTCTGAAATGGCTGGGTCTGCCTCATAAAGTAGTTGGGAAACTCAAAGGAGATAATTCAGGCAAAGCCTTGCCCATATTTATTGGGTACTCAATACGCTTTACTTATTAGTCTCATGGTTACTACAATCCCAGATGTCTCCAGCTCTGACAGCTCATGATGTGAGTTCTAGACCTCCCTCGTGTTCTCTGTCTCTCTCAGCACTTCTGAAGCTCCCTCCAAACCTTGTAGCTGCTTTGGAGTGAGCTCTGCAGCACTGGACAGGACATGCTCTCCTGAGCATCTCCAGCGGCTTCCTGGTTTGAGCCTTCCCAGGAAATCCAGATGGGATTAAACCACATTTAGTCCTACTTCATGCTACAGGAAAGAGGTTGTGGGTACCTTATATTCTGAGCCAAAATTTCAGACCCATTAGCCATAAGCATGAGTCTCCTTAGGCAGGGAGGGAGGCCCCAAGCTCAACACTGGGGCTGCCTATGGAAATTTAAAATGTCTGGCTTTGCTGGGCTGGAGAGTCCTACTCTGGCCATTCTTTGCGGTGACTGCCACCAGCATCCATACAGCCACATTTAGAGCCAGAGGCCAGCCCCCTCTCCAGAGTGGCCTGCAGCTAGCCCCTGCATCACAGAATACAGAACACAGACAGAGGAGTGGCAGGCTGGCACAGCAGCTGCCATTGCCTCCCTCATGGCCACGGGGAATGGCTCCCAGGGGGCCAGCCCAAGCTTGGATGAGCCTAGAAAATTAGTAAGCAATTCTGACTCGTTTAATTTTTCTCTCTGAACAGCTTGAGAGCCCATGTCCTCTTAATCATCTTTTGAGAAGAAAGACAAGAGAGAGAGAGAAACATTCAAGAACACACAGAGCAGTTCATCTGTTCACTCATGCTCAGTAAACGACTCTGTGCTCTGAGCACATTCACTCTTTTGTTCTATGCTTATTGGACAGCCCCTCTGCGGAGAACCACTGGGGGCATGAGGGTGAATCAGGGTGAATTTCTTACACGAGAAATCTGCAAGCAGGCAGGGAGGAGGAAGGCAAAGGAGCCTATCGCTGGATGTGTACTCACTGTGCGCTAGGCACTGGGCTCGGTTGCTTGCCCCCCATAAGAACCCCGTGAGGTCGGAATGCTTACTCTCATCCAACAAATGAGGACATTGAAGCTCAGGGAGAGGAAGTGACTGATGGAGTAACCCG
>RCUC01124533.1:0-21093 GCA_003697995.1 Taxidea taxus jeffersonii | reverse complement strand
AACGTCCACTAAATTCTCCCTTATTTTGGTCCCCACACTCACTCAGTAGAAGCCTTACCAGGGCTGTGGGGCCGCCACCTCTCTCCATCACGTCTCGGTCCAGCTAGTCGCCAACCTCCATCTTCATCTTCTCCATTTTGTTCTTCTCTAAAAATACGCCAGTTTTCACTTTCTGATCGTATAAATTCATGCTTTCTTCCCACAGATGTTGGTCCACCTTCCTCAAAATTTGGTCTCCCTGTAATGAAAATAAGGAAACATGTGCCTCAGCCAATAAGGATTCTGAAAGAAGACCAGAAAGCTCAGATCACACTTCTGTGCAGACATGCCTACCCCAACGCTCAGGAAGCATGAGTAACAGAACTGCTGCAGACATACACATCTAGTACTAGCCATACTTCTTAAAATGCAACATTCACAGACTGGGCAATTATTTTTTATTTTTTTATCTTATTTTATTTTTCTTTGAAGATTTTATTTATTTATTTGACCCAGAGATAGAGAGTGAGCACAAGTAGGCAGAGTGGCAGGCAGAGGGAGAGGGAGAAGCAGGCTCTCTGTGGAGCAGGGAGCCGATGCAGGGCTTGATCCAAGAGCTCTGGGATCATGACCTGAGCCAAAGGCAGATGCTTAACCAACTGAGCCACCCAGACATACCTGGGCAATTATTTTTTAAACAAATAATATGTAAGCTTTGCGCAGTGGCAGTATCGTAGCCAATGAGGTTTATCCGAGGTGCGATTATTGCTAATTGAAAGCAAATAATATGTGCATTATAAAAAGGGGATGCAATGAAAAGTTAACCAACCTACCTTACCAGCACATACTACATTTTTTAAAGTCATACGAGAATTTTCAATTTTATGACGTATCTTTACTTATTTAATTAGCTTCTACTGGCAATTCTGCCCAAATAGGGTATCTATAAAATTCAACCTATCTTTTATTGTAAAAAACACTGTAAACTCAAAAGTAGACAATGTGAACTATAATTTTTTCATTTTCATTTCATTGACTCTAACATCTATTACATTATAGTCATACAACAAATTGCTTCTGAACAAAATGCAAAACTAAGCTATGTGTAACCTAATGCCAGACAAGGGTTCCATTAATGAAGAAAGAGGGCCTGGTATACCAAGTAAACTAAATTGGTACTTTCAAAAGATAATTCTGAACTGTGCAAACAAATTATTTCTTTACTCATCATCCCACATGTGCTAACATAAACAATTCAAACAGATTATATAAAATCTCACACTAAATTAGTTGAAAACCCAGAACATACACTGATATCTTCCATTTATGACCTACAGTTAATTATACTTCAGTGACAACCTCAATTCCTTGTACTAAACCACCATAAAAGTGAAAGAAAGGTGTACAGTTGCATCTGAAAATGAGGGAACTCTAATTTCTGGTCATCCTCTTAAATTCCATTTCATATGTATTAAGATTCAATATCCTGTTTGCCCAAATACTTAGGTTGTTACCACAAATTATTCTATTGAAAGATAAACTATCTGGAAATCTGCTGGGCAAAATGCTACCTGCTTTCTTATTACAGCAGGCAGCCTCTAAGATAGTCCCCAACAAGCCCTACTTCCTGGCTATTGTGGAATCCCTGCACCTAAAGTGTGGACTGCACTTACTGGCTAGCTCCCAACAAATGGAACACAGCAGAAGTGATAAGATGACAGTGCCATTATTAAGTTAAAAACGACTGTGACTTCCATCTGGGATGCTCTCTCCATAGCAATCCAACTACCATGTCATGAGGCAGCCCTGTGGAAAAGCTTATATGGCACAGAACTGAGGCCTGCCAACAGCCACATCAGTAAGCACGGAAGTGGATCCAACCCCAGTCAAGTCTTCAGATGACTACAGCCCTGCTGACACCTTGATTGCAACCCTGTAGCCTCATAAGAGACCCAGGTCAGAGCCAATGAACTATGCTGCTCCTTCCTAACCCACAAAAACTGAGATAATGATTGTTGTTTTCAGCTACTAAGTTCTGAGGTATTTTGTTACAACGCCATAGATAATAAAAACACTCATCTAAAAAAAAAATTCATCCATCCAATTTATTCTTCATAACAATCCTCAATACTTTTAAAAAAGATTTTATTTATTTACTTGAGAGAGAGAGAAAATGAGAGAGAGAACATGAGAGGCGAGAGGGTTAGAGGGACTCCCTGCTGAGCAGGGTGCCCGATGTAGGACTTGATATCAGGACTCCAGGATCATGAGCTGAGCTGAAGGCAGTCACTTAACCAACTGAGCCACCCAGGCACCCCAATAATCCTCAATATTTGAAGTTATCTTGGGGCGCCTGGTGGTTCAGTTAAATGGCTACTTTCTGCTCAGGTCATGATCTTAGGGTCCAGGGATGGAGTCCTGCCATCAGGCTCCCTGCTCTCCTTGCTGCACAAGGAGCCTGCTTCTCCTTCTCTTGCTTCCCCCCTCCCCCACCTTGTGCGCACTCTCTCTCTCTCCCCCTCTCCATCAAATAAATAAATAAAATCTTTAAAAAAGAAAACATTTGGGGGCGGCTGGGTGGCTCAGTTGGTTAAGTATCTGCCTTCAGCCCAGGTCATGATCCTAGGATCCTGGGATTAAGCCCCATGTGGGCCTCCCTACTCAGCGGAGCGTGCTTTTTCTACTCCCACTGCCCGCCTCCTGCTCATTCATTCTCTCTCAAATAAACAAATAATTTTTTAAAAATATATAATTTTTTTCCTATTGAAGTTGTTTTTTCCTATTTTATAAGTGAGAATACTGAGGCTCAAAAGAACAACAAAAGAGAATTTTCCAAAATCACACATTTAAATGGCACAGACAGGATTCAAATGTTAATCTTCTCATTCAACAAATATTTATTGCACATTAAATGCCAAGTTTTATGAAATAAAATACAGATATATATTTGCCCTTGGGTTCAAGGCCTTCTAGGTTCTCTTGCTCAGAATAAGAAAGGCAACCCACTTTACAAAGTACCACATCTACTATATGACTTGGTGAAATATGTAGCTATACTCACAAAAAAGAAGCAAACTTAAGGAAATCCCTAATACAGGGGCATCGGGGTGGCTCAGTCAGTTAAACATACAACTCTTGATTTTGGCTCAGGTCATGATCTCAGAGTTGTGAGATCTCCCCACATCAGTATCCATGCTCAGCAAGGAGTCTTTGAAATTCTCTCTCTCTCTCCCTCTTCCTCTGCCCCTACCCACACCATGCTCTCTCGCTCTCTAAAATAAATCTTTAAAAAAAATCCCTGGGGCACTTGGGTGGCTCAGTGGGTTAGAGCCTCTGCCTTCGGCTCTGGTCATGATCCTGGGGTCCTGGGATCGAGTCCTGCATCGGGCTCTCTGCTCAGTGGGGAGCCTGCTTCCTCCTCTCTCTCTCTTTCTCTCTCTGCCTGCCTCTCTACCTACTTGTGATGTCTGTCAAATTAAAAAAAAAATTTTTTAAAGAAAAAAAAATCCCTAATACATAGAAAGATAGATAAATAGAAACATATATAGATAAATGATGGGAAATAGCCTTTAACCCACATAATCAATCACAAGCAGTATGTGCCAGGTACCATGCAATGATTTGGGAATGCAGTAGTAATCACATGATGGATGCGCTAGAAGAAACACTCACTTTCTTTCACCTACTTTTATGCTAAGCCTTTGAAAAACTAATGAACACAAAAAAGCAAGAAAAAGAGCAGAAATGGCAAAATGCTTAACTCATCAAAAACTGGTCACTATAATTTTTTTCTAACAGATGATACACTACAAAATATTAAAATCATTAAAAATAAAAATACTAGTAATCGGGGTGCCTGGGTGGCTCAGTGGGTTAAAGCCTCTGCCTTCAGCTCAGGTCATGATCCCAGGGTCTTGGGATTGAGCCCCACATCGGGCTCTCTGCTCAGCAGGGAGCCTGCTTCCTCCTCTCTCTCTCTGCCTGCCTCTCTGCCTACTTGTGATCTCTGTCTGTCAAATAAATAAATTAAAAAAAAAAAACTAGTAATCCCTCAATCTTAGAAACAGAAACAGAACTCTATCTGTAGTTAGCTTCTACTTAACTTTGTATTTTTTTATAGTTGTAATCAGTGTACCTACTATTTTCATAGCAAGTACTTCTCTGTGATTATACATCTTCCCAATCATACAAATGGGTACATACCAGGTATACCCTGCAGCTATAGTATAATCCACTATATTATTCCCCACTGGACATTTACTTTATAACCTGTTTGTGAACTACAGATAATTAAGACAAGAAATACTTCTCTGAATTATGTCTTCTTAAAAAACACCTCTAAAGAGTGCAATTACTAGGTCAAAAGACAGACTCTGTCCACTGCCTTTTTCCCTCAAAAAAAGGGTCAAATCAACACACTGCATTATTGACACTAAGTGCTGATATACTTTTAAAACTTTTAGTAGTTTAATAGTTGTAAAGTGACAGACACATTAATGAGGCTCAAATATGAATTTTTCATATCAAAGATTTTTCATGTTATTTACTGACTTTATATCCCTTTATGTAAACTGTTTATATATTTTTTAAACTAACAGCTTCTTTACCTTTGGACCTATCAGTCCTACATATTTTTCATGTTAGTACCTAATAACAAAATAAAAAACACAACGGGGCAGGGGCACCTTGCTGGCTCAGTCGGAAGAGCATGTGACTTGATCTCAGGGCTGTAGGTTCAAACCCCACACTGAATGTAGAGATTACTTAAAAATAAAATCTTAAGAAAAACAGAAAAAAAGAACAGGGAAAATACAGGAAGAAACAAAACCTGGCTTTACTATTTACTGAAAACCACCTTGTAATTTTCAACCTGTACCTCATAATGTTTGAATGACTGTGCCATACCTTGTTCCAAAAATGATTTGAGACTGGTATTTTGAAGATAAAGAAGAGAACAGTACTATACGAAGAATAAAAATCTTGCATTCACTACACCTGATTTTACTCCTGGCCCCAATTCTGATTTATACACTCTGGCGAAAGAAAGAAAAGAAAAGAAAGAAAGAAAGAAGGAAGGAAAGAAAGAAGGAAAGGAAGAAGGAAAGAAAGAAAGAAGAAAAGAAAGACAGAAAGAAAGAAAGGAAGAAAGAAAGAAAAAGAAAGAAGGAAGGAAAGAAAGAAAGAAGGAAGGAAGGAAGGAAAGAAAGAAGGAAGGAAAGAAAGACAGAAAGAAAGAAAGAGAGAGATCCAATTCCCAATTTAAAAGTGTGTGTGTGGGGGCACCTGGGTGGCTCAGTGGGTTAACCCCTCTGCCTTCGGCTTGGGTCATGATCCCAGCGTCCTGGGATCAAGCCCTGCATCCGGCTCTGCTCAGCGAGGAGCCTGCTTCCTCCTCCTCTCTCTCTCTCTCTGCCTGCCTCTCTGCCTACTTGTGATCTCTGTCAAATAAATAAATAAAATCTAAAAAAAAAAAAAAAAAAAGTGTGTGTGTGTGTGTTTGAGGTAAGCCTGCCTGAATTTTCCATTCTAGCTCAAAAATCCTATAACAAAGTAGTTCAAATTTTGTTACCGAGTACTTGTTTCCTCAACTGCAGTATAGTTTTTGATATGTCAAATATTATATAATTAATAACTATAATAGAAATATTAAGGTGAAAGGGTTCCTCAGGCATGAAGATCATGATCCCAGTGCCCCGGGATTGATCCCTGCTTTGGGACCCGCATCCGGCTCCCTGCTCAGCTGCTCAGCGGGAGGCCTGCTTCTCCCTCTCCCACTCACCCTGCTTGTGTTCTCTCTCTCTCTCTGTTTCTCGCTGTGTCTCTGTCAAATAAAAATCTTAAAAAAAAAAAAATTAAAATGACAAATTCGCCAGTAAACCAAGGAAAGCCAGAATAACATAATTCTAACATGCCAAATATCCCATATATAAGTGCAAGGTACGTGGAGTTCCACCTCAGGGGGTCAGTGTCATTTCCTTTTTCTTTCTTTTTTTTTTAAGATTTTATTTATTTGACAGAGAGCACAAAGGGAGAGTAAGAGGGAGAAGCCGACTCCCAGCTGAGCAGAGAGCCCAATGTGGGGTTTGATCCCAGGCCCCTGAGACCACGACCGGAACTGTAGGGAGACGCCCACCCGACTGAGCCACCTAGGTGCCTCTCACTGTCATTTTCACAAGAGAAGGATGAAACTAATTCAAGAACTTTTAAGTGGACTTCACTCAACTCCTCTCCCCGTTCCCTTTATGGTAACTTTTTCCTGAAGTATAACATTCTTGCCACAAAGTACATAAATCACAAATGTACAATTCCAAGAGTTTCCATAAAGCAAATATATTCACATAACCAATATTTTAAAAAAGAAAATATCTGGGGTGCCTCGGTAGCTCAGCTGGTTAAACTTCCAACTCTTGATTTCAGCTCAGGTCTTAATCTCAGGGCCGTGGGTTCAAACCCTGCATTGGGCTCCACCCTGGGCATGGAGCCTACTTAAAAAATAAAAAATTAACAGAAATAAAAATTTAAAAAAATATATCAAGAGCGCTCAAAAATCTTGATGTCCTTCCTTCCAGTCAACCCCTCCCAAAGTAAACACTATTTCTGACTTTCACCTCCAAAGATTAGTTCTGTCTGCTTTAACTTTTTATGCAAATGAAATATTCCTTTCATTTTCAATATGTCTGGCTTCTTTCACTAACCATTATGGGAGACTCATCCACAATGCTACAGAGAACACCAGCTTGTTCTTTTGCACTGCTATACCGGATCACACTGTATGGACAGACCACAATATATTACTCTGTTGCTGATTTAGGTTGTTTCTAGTTCTCTGCTATACAAATTGTGCTGCTATGAGCATTTCCTGGATACAAAATTTAGTATATGTTTGTATTTCTGTTGGTCTATGCCTAGAATTGAAATTGCCAGGAGTGAAATAAGGTATATTCAACTTTAGTAAGCACTACCAAATTTTTTCTCAGAAAAACAGTACTAACTTTACCATTTTTACCTTTTACTCAGACCTCTAGCAAACATTAACATGAGTGCTTCCTATATAGACAAACACAATTAAAGATGAAGGATTAAAAATAAAAGAGACTTAGACACAGCATCTACCCCCCCAGGTCCATAGCCCAGAGACAAACATGTAAACAAATGCATCCATTTATCTCATCTAACCATCATTTTAATCACAAAAATTAAGTTTAACATTATCATCTCTATTGTTCCTGTAAGGAAAGGGATACCTGTAAGGGGGGTTTCCCAAGATCACATAACTGAGTAGTGACCAAATCAGAAATAGATCATGGGTGTTCAGGGCACCTGGGTAGCTCAGTCATTAGTCGTCTGCCTTCAGCTCAGGTCATGATCCCAGGGTCCTGGGATTGAGCCCCGCATGAGGCTCCCTGAGTCTGCTTCTCCCTCTCCCACTCCCCCTGCTTGTGTTCCCTCTCTCGCTGTGTCTGTCAAATAAATAAATAAAATCTTTACAAAAAAAAAAAAGAACATACAGGTGTTAAACTCCTAATCCTGGGTTTACTCACAAATTTAACCCGCTGGAAGAAGCAAAAATTCCAGAAAAACTAATGGAGAAAGAAGCAGTTCTGGGATCAAAGTCTAACAAACTCTAAAATGGCAACATACTACTACTACACTACTACACATAGTATAGCTTATAGACAAAGACTACCAACTTCTCTATAAGGGCAAGATGGAACTAAATGTATTAATATCCCAACAGAAATCATGTCAAAGGGTGCTTGGGTGGCTCAGTCAGTTAAGAGCATGCCTTCAGTTGAGGTCATGATCTCAGGGTCCTGGGATTGAGACCCGCATTAGGCTCCCTCCTCAGAGGAGAGTCTGCATCTCCCTCTCCCTCTTTCCCCCTGCTTGTGTGTTCTCTCCCAAATAAATAAATAAAATTATGTCAAAATATATACCCTGAAAAAATTTTAAGACCAATTTCATCACCATAAAAATTTTATTCTAGGGACGCCTGGGTGGCTCAGTGGGTTAAGCCGCTGCCTTCGGCTCAGGTCATGATCCCAGGGTCCTGGGATCGAGTCCTGCATGGGCTCCCTGCTAGGCAGGCAGGGAGCCTGCTTCTCTCTCCGCCTCTGCCTGCTTGTGTGCTCTCTCTCTCTCTCTCTCTCCTCTCTGACAAATAAATAAATAAAATATTTTTTAAAAGAATTTTTATTCTAGAATTATTTTGAGGGGAAAAATGACTTCAAGCACCATCTAATAAAATAAACATTTCCAACTACTACTAATATAACTAAAACTTATACTGCATGCAAGAACTGCTCTAAAACATCAAAGTAAATCTTTTACTACCTAAACGACTACAGTATATTTGAATTTGTGTAGATCTGAGTGGGGAGTGAAAATGTCAGAGAGAATTAGATCTATATAATTTGTTTTTAAAAAAAAATAGGGCGCCTGGGTAGCTCAGTGGGTTAAGCCTCTGCCTTCGGCTCAGGTCATGATTTCAGGGTCCTGGGATCGAATCCTGCATCAGGTTCTCTACTCAGCAGGGAGCCTGCTTCCTCCTCTGTCTCTCTGCCTCTCTGCCTACTTGTGATCTCTGTCAAATTTAAAAAAAAAAAAAAATCTTTAAAAAATAAAAAAAATACAGGGACGCCTGGGTGGCTCAGTGGGTTAATCCTCTGCCTTCAGTTCAGGTCATGGTCTCAGGGTCCTGGGATCGAGCCCCGCATCGGGCTCTCTGCTCAGCAGGGAGCCTGCTTCCCCCCTCCCCCTGCCTGCTTCTCTGCCTACTTGTGATCTTTGTCTGTCAAATAAATAAATAAAAATCTTTAAAAAAATAAATAAAAAATAAAAAAATTTTAAAAATACATACATTTGTGTATTACCAATATAATTTAAAATAAAAGCTAAATATCAGAAGTCATTCCCAGGCCAACTCAGAGGATGCTACCTAAAGTTCCTTTCATGTCTACAAACTCCAGAGTTTCCACAGTGGCCCATGAGGGACACCCAAAAGGCCCTTCTCAGCATTTCAAACCAAAGTCCTCCTCTTTCCATAATACAAGCACGATAATAAAGTTGAGTAACCGAGTATTTTAGTTTACTTCTTAATTTTTTTAAAAATTTATTTATTTATTTGACAGACAGAGATCACAAGTAGGCAGAGAGGCAGACGGAGAGAGAGGAGGAAGCAGGCTCCCTGCTGAGCAGAGAGCCCGATTCGGGGCTCAATCCCAGGACCCTGAAATCATGACCTGAGCAGAAGGCAGAGGCTTAACCCACTGAGTCACCCAGGAGCCCCCACTTCTTAAATTCTTAACAGAGTAACTTGTAAACAAGACTGAAAGTAAATGTAATTGAATAATTTACAAATTTAATGCCTGACCCAAATATTCCTAACCTATAGTCCATAAATGAATCCTTGAACTAGAAGCACATATTACACTGGCATGTTTTCTTTTATCAGGGAAAAGGGCCTAAGGTTTTTGTAGGAGTCCTAAAGGTATCTAGGACCTCCAAAAGATAAAGAAACACAAGTTTAAAATGTATTTTCTTAAAAAAAAAAAAAAGTATTTTCTTCTTTTCAATGTAGCAAATATGACCGTTTTATGATCAAACTATATCTATATAATACATGTTATGTTCTTATATCAACAGTAACTGAGAGGCACCTGGGTGGCTCAGTGGGTTAAAGCCTCTGCCTTTGGCTCAGGTCATGATTCCAGGGTCCTAGGATCAAGCCCCGAATCGCATCAGCAGGGAGCCTGCTTCCCCCTCTCTCTCTGCCTGCCTCTCTGCCTACTTCTGATCTTTCTCTCTGTCAAATAGATAAATAAAATCGTTAAAATAAAAAAAAAAAAGAAAAACAGTAACTGAAAATGCATAAAAGGTGCTAAAATGTACAACATACATAAACATTTTCCCAATGGCAGTAAATACTTGGTTGTTTCTGACTAAATGTATTAAGTATGAATAGGATTCTTCTAAAAATAAAATAAAATTAAAATGTAATATTGGCTTTAGTCTGGTTTAATTGAGTAGACTTCCTAAGGAGAAAGAGCAGTAAAAGGGCACCTGTGTGCATGTTTGACTCACAGCCAAAAACGGTGTTTATGGAAAACTTCAGATGGAGCAAAGAGGCACTCAGCCAATAAAATCTACAGCTGTGAGACTTGGAACTTACAAGTGCCCAAACTCCAAAAGCAAAAGTGGAATTATGGGACAGACTTTGAAGCTTGTTTATGTGCAAATTTTTCTAGGAAGAAACTTTGTATTCCTCTATTCAGATATATAGTCAGTCTCTGGTCAACACTAAAAATATTTTCTAACACCAGAGAAAGTAGTGAAAGGAAATCCCATCCAGGTGTTGATATTTACTTTTTTCCCCTATAATCTACTGTAAACAAAACTCAGGATGGCTAGGAAGGAGAAGTTTAAATCTTATATCCAGAGATTTGTAACTTTTTTCCCATTCTAATTCCTAAGAGGTTAGAAACTGCTCCACTCATTAACATTGTTCCCGAAAACACAATAGTTCCTGGCTGGAAGAGACACACTGGAGGGGCTGCAGCATATCAAAATCTCCTTGAAAAAATACCTCTTGTGCTTGGAATATACCCCATACCCTACAAGCCTCATGTTCAGTCATCTGATGGTATACACCCAGGCACTGCCTCAGATCTCTGGGGAAGAAGATGATCAACAGATGGGCTTGATGCAGAACCAGAAAGGGACTAGGCACCTTCTAAAGAAAGCGAAGAAAGAGCATGTAAGAAAGAGCAGAGGAGACAGGGCTAAAGTTGTAAAGTTGGGAGATTATTCATGCACACAGCAGGACACTACACTCTAGCTACAGCATTTGTTATTCTCAAGTACAAGCTGGTATAGTTACGGACTATATACTACATTACTTTAGCCAGAGAGAAAATCAAACACCTTTAGGGACAGAGATTTGAATTTAATAAAGAATAATGTATCTAGTCTTGGCACCTTGCTTAATCAAAAAAAATTTTTTAAGATTTTATTTATTTATTTGACATACAGAGATCACAAGTAGGCAGAGAGGCAGGCAGAGAGAGAGAGAGAGAGGGAGAAGCAGGCTTCCCACTGAGCAGAGAGCCCAATGGGGGGCTCGATTCCAGGACCCTAGGATCATGACCTGAGCCAAAGGCAGAGGCTTAAACCACTGAGCCAACCAGGCGCCCCTTAATCAAAATTTTTAATAAAAAATAAATCAGAGAACAGATACCTAGCATTTATGTTCATTCACAGAAGAAATGTTTTAGAGCCATCTCCAACTGAAATCAGTAATTCTGTTTAGATAGAAGGGCCCAATGTGTTTTAGGGTGAAGTTTCCATACCATCTATGCCAGTATCAGTTCCATCTCAACTAACCTGGCTGAGGTTTCAAACAGAAAGAAACTGAACTGCTCAGGCTATTAAAATGGGAGTACTATGCTCCTGAGTGGACACTCCAAAACCGGTCTACAATATCCATATAATAGCAACTAGGAACCAGTCTATAGACCACAGCAAGACTTTCAAATTGTAGAAATCAGGAAACCAGAACCCTTCTTCCCTTAAGACATTTCTTTCTTGACAATCATTTTGCCAAATCATTCTTGCCTTAGTATATTCTGAAACAGAGTATATTATGGAAAGAGGCTTCTAAGTTTGGTAAAATCCTTCACCATCTTGGCTAATCATAATGGTGATGCAGGACACATGGCAAATACACTCCATGGCAAATACACTTTCTGAAAGGCAGTGTCACACTGTATTTGCTCTGGCTTTTTTACCCCCACAATCCATCAACTGTCAATTGATATAAAGTATAATTCCCTACCAGTATGTGTGGCAATAAGCATCACATCACAAGTCCCTATTTTACGTTTTTACCTTCTCTAATTCTAAAGGTCAAAGTTTCCAGTGTTATGTCTGAACTTGTACTGAGATGTTTGGCATTCATAAAACAAAGAAGGAATTAATATTTTTCTCAATTATGGGGGAGGGGAAGGAATCTACAAAGGCGGATTTCACCTTCTAAGTAGCATTATATTGGTCTACATTAATAATTTTCCCAGCAGGCCTTCTTCCATGATTTTACTTTGAACAATCATAGCCTTTGTTTCTCAGATCCTCTTACATGTGACATTTGATCAAAGTTTTAAAATCAGCAACTAACGGAGGTGGAGAAAAGTACTGCTCAATAAAGGCATTACACAAAGCCATCCCACAGCTCATTTCAAGGTGCTACAAGCTACAAGCTGGATCACAGACGTTTTCTAGCTAAACACTATTTAGATGTTAAATTAAATTTTCTGTACCCTGAACACTTCATCTTACTGCACATAACCATATGCTTCTCAGGAACCATCCCCTAAATGTTACTAAAGCATGCCTTAAAAAAATTCTTCATCTCCTTCACATACGTGTGTTTTTCTAAGACAAGTGCAAGGTACCAAACAATTTTTATTCTTACTTGAGATCTCTGCACATAGCCTTTAAAAAAAAAAAGCCTGCCTCCTTGCCCCTCCTCCCCAAAATTCAGGTAACTAAATTACCTATATTACCAGTTCTAGAATTAGTGGCAGTCATTCTAGTGAGATGGAATATGAAAAGAAAACTAATAAAATAAATTAATTAATTCATGCCTCGAAGTCCTCACCCAAGGAAATCGTCCCCAAATGGAGAAAAAAATTTTAAAAAGAATAGTAAAGGCAGTATCTCACACTTCAACATGCTATATAAGGAAAGACTACTGAAAGGAAATCTTGCAGGGAATTTTATCCCTTTGAACTTTCAAATAAACTCTTAAGTAAGATTATGCAAACTTACTAAAGACCGGTCCTGATTAGAGGGAAAAAATGCACCCCTTCTCCAAGTCAGTTCTGGAGGCTTTCTCCAGAATTGTTAAGGTTTGTGTTGGGTAAAGAAAGACTTCCTAACAAACCAGCATTCTTTTCCACATGATCAGAGCTAATTGGCCCCCCTGCAGACTAAGTGACCAATCACATCAGCTTCAGCTGAAACTAGCCCCCACGACATTATAAACAGAGGAATGTGAACTGTAAACCCAGTCCAAGGAGAGAACCTACAAGCTAGACTTGTAGATTAAAGTTACCTTATCAAAAAGACAGACGCCGCAAGTTTCCTCAAGACCTACCTGTGCAAACACAGGCTGACCCAGCAAAAGAACTGGTGAGTACATGAAATAATATTCATTCTTATTTCTTTCCTTAAGGGGAACAGAGAAAGAAATTGAGTGGCAGAGCCAAACATCGCCAATAGATTTTTAAAACAAAGATACTACCTTTAGAGTCATACATTAAGATTCTTTATGCTTTTTCCTTAAATTTTGAAAATGGAATAATAGTCCATCTGAGAGCATTACTAGAAACTTTCCTGTTTTATTAAATGAATACTAATTCCACATTATAATTTGGAAATCAGTAGAAAGGAAAGGCCCTAGAAAAAATTCAGTGGCTTTTTTGTTTTTACCCCATTCCTTGGCTTTTAAATATATATGTAGATATCTTTCTTTTGGAAGGGATTAAATAAAACCAAAATAAGCCCCCCCAAAAAATATTTTTAAGCTATGAAAAGTGATGAATACTTAATTTTAAATGTCTTTTTAAAGCACAGAACTATTACCGAAATTAGTAGATGCTTCTACAAATAAGAAATTAAAATAAAAAAGAATCTCTGAGCTTATATAAGAGTTAGAACTCACACTGTTTGCCCCAATTATAGAGGGTAAGAGAGATGATTCTAAGACTCTATACAATCAGTTTTTATACCAACTATAAACAAATACATAGTAACATTGTGATCATTTAACATTTGTATTTATAGCCTAATATCTTAACTGTTTAATATGAACTACACTACCACCTTACAACATGGCAATAGAAAATACGCAGTTTTAAGTGCTACAAACCAAATGAGTAAAATGAATCCTAATTTTCACAGCCACTGAAGCAGCCAAACTATCATTTTTATAAAGTATTATTTTTTTCCACCAAAGTCTGTAAATGAGCAAATACTTTACAGCCCACACACAGAGATACAAACAAACCTTCCCAAGCTTCAATTTTATTCTCTACTGGGATCAGTTTGTGAGAACCATATAAATACAAACAAAAAACACATTCAACGGGTATTTGTACACCTATAAAGTTATGAAAATTACTTGGAGAGAAAATCTACATGTATCAGGCAACAATAATGTAATTTTTGTTTTTATTTATTTATTTATTTAAGATTGTATTTATTTATTTGACAGACAGAGATCACAAGTAGGCAGAAAAGCAGGCAGAGTAAGAGGAGGAAGCAGGCTCCCTGCTGAGCAGAGAGCCAGATGCGGGGCTCGATCCCAGGACCCTGGGATCATGATCTGAGCCTAAGGCAGAGGCTTTAACCCTCTGAGCCACCCAGGCGCCCCAATAATGTAATTTTTTAAATACCATACAAGCAGATGTAAAACCACATAGGAGAAAAAAAGAAGAAAAATCATCTAAAAAATCTCTGTCAGTTGAGGGAAATGAAAATAAATTTTAAAACTTACAGAGTTTTAAGAGAGCATGTTATTTAATTCCCTTTCATCTCTCTCTTTTCTTAATATAAGAAGTCTGGCCAAGGGCACTGGGTGGCTTGCCCAGCTGACACAGCTATGGAACCAAAAGAGCCAGAGCAGGGTCAGCTAGATTCCCCACCTTATGTTATTTACCAACCCATACTGCTTACATGAATGCAAAGATGGACTTATTCAGGGTAATCCGTTAAGTGTAGATCAAAATCCCATTCGTTCAACTACTCCACCCCACCACACAACCTAAACAAGATTGAGCAATGGCTTATACATAAAAAGGAGATTGCTTCACTGTTTTGATACTAGCCTTGACATTCCTGTTCACAGGCTTTTCCATGTATTTAGTTAGCTGCAAGAGGAAAAAAGAAATTGTTGAAGCCTAGAGTGAATGTTACAAAGCTGTAGGTAACAAGTAGCAATCCTCAAGAAGCCCATATGATAATACTTTTGTTAGCTATAATATACACAGAAAGGCTATCTCCTTGAGTAATGAGTTTTAGAACTTAATAAAGTAGGTTGAAAATCAAGAGTCACGGAGCTTTCCCTCCCCTCAAAAAACTACTGTGAAACAATCAGCAATTAGTAGCATTCACCAGGACAGTGGTTCCCTAACTGCAGTAAGCACTAGGGTACAAGGTAAATGATGGGCATTTTCACAAAGGCAGGAAGCAACAAACAGTAAAGGTGAAACTGATATAATGTTACATACCAATTTCACCTCAAAAGAAGAAAAAAAACCCATAAAGGACAGTGCAGTGGTTTACAATCTTTTGAAGACAGCCTACTATTGTTCCTTATTATATCCTTATTATATCCTCTTCAAGTGTCAAAATGCCTTTTCTTTTATAAAATAGTATGATATGTTCTAAAAATTACTTTCTCACCTGGAAAAAAAATCTGGAAATGCTATGTAAGAAGTCTCCTCTCCACATTTTGCTTTAATTTCTACTGGTTTATAATATCGAAAAGATTAGACTATGTAATAATTGTGGTTGTGCCGATCTTCAAATTTTATGTCTTCTTTAACTGAAAATACATTTCTTACCTACAAATCACAGGTCTAAACCTAAACACTCCTAAAGACCAAATATTTTGTAATGACTCTTAAACAATTAACTAGTCAAATGGAATATAGTATTATTCACAAAGGTTAACCAGGATCAAAATGTCTATTTTTGAAGCAATACATTACTGACTCTGAACTCTGGACTTGGTACGGAATTCATTAACACTTACTACCGCTGGAATCCTAGGAAACTCACTACGCCTCAGTTTCTTTATCTGTAAAATGGGAATTAAAATGGTACTTAGTACTTCCAAAGTTAAGGAACATTAATAATAATAAAGCAACCAAGACTGAAATGTTACTTCGCACCAGGCACTGCCTATGGGTTTCACATGAGTTAACACAAGTGTTTGGTATAATTCTTGCCACATAATAAATAATACATACTGGCTAATATTTTTTATCATTATTGTCATAAGAATCATGTACGGGGTTAACAGTGATTTAAGACAGATACCTGAGATATTTACGGGGAACTGAAGAACACCTACTAGCAGTGCTACAAACATGGCTGCCAAAGACTATCTTATGAATACAACGCCAGTCATCTTGGGAAAGATTTTTTCACCAAACGTTCTAAATAGCTTCTTGTACTAAGAAAATTAACCTGTAAAGTTAGCCAGATGTAGATAATAATACAAATAATCTAAGGCCCCCATCTGCCTACTGTATGTTTCTAATCCTTAGTGACATCATCTAAAAAACGGGACAATAATGTCTATCTTGCTGGGGCACCTGGGTGGCTCAGTCAGTTAAATTTCTCAATCTTGACTTTGGCTCAGGTCATGATCTTAGGATGAGATCTCTGTACTGAGACTCACCTCTGGTGTGGGGCTCTGCAACCACAGCGGGAGAGGGAGGGTCTGCTTGAGGATTCTCTCTCCATCTCCCTTTGCCCCTCCCCCCACTCTCCTCCTCTCAAATCTTTAAAAAAAAAAAAAAGATTTATCTTGCTGAGATACCGAAGAATTAAAGATAATGCAATATAGAAGGTACCTAGCACAGTGCCTATGAAAATTTTATTACTGCTGCTGTTGTTTACTTTCAAAACAACAGATAAGGGGCACCTGGGTGGCTCAGTGGGTTAAAGCATCTGCCTTGGGCTCAGGTCATGATCCCAGGGTCCTGGGATCAAGCCCCGCATCAGGCTCTCTGCTCAGCAGGGAGCCTGCTTCCTCCTCTCTCTCTGCCTGCCTCTCTGCCTACTTGTGATCTGTCTGTCCAATAAATAAAATATTTAAAAACAAACAAACAACAGATAAGATCTCCTAAAACACTTAAGAATCTAGGAAAATGAGTCATTAAATAGCTGCGCTGAGGAAAAAAAAATACACAAAAGATAATGACCACTTATTAGAATAATGAATTATAAAGCATTAATGACCTAAGACTTTATAATATGAAAATAAAATGGTTATCCACTCTAAATAAATTTTAATCATTATCCCAGTGTTCCATCAATAATACAATCTGAAGAAAATACAAGAGAATGTCTCTAATATCACAATACATGTTAAATTAGCCTCAGGGAGAAGGAAAGTATATACCCAGCTGGCCAATGTCCAATTCCAGTAACACAAGAAGACCCACAGACCCAAAGTCTCTAGAATGGGAAGGACCCAGCAAGCCCAAGCAACAAGGTGCTCCAAATGCCTCTAATCTTAAGTGCCACTGTCATGCAAAAGGTAAGGAAGGGAATACACAATACTCTCCAGAGCAACTACTTCCAAAGGAAGCAGCTAGGCAGAGTCAAATATAAATTCCTAGCACTGTACTGTGGCAAAAAGAAAGGGAAAGCATAGCTGCATCTCCCATTCTGTTCTTGTGAGGCTCCACATAAAAGTCTTGAGAGAAAAAAAAAAAAAAGTCTTAAGAGAGCTTTGATATAAGCAAGAATCAACACACAGAAAGCATACCTTAGACTTCTTCTCAACACACAGAGAAAAGCATACCTACTGTTTTATGGTTTAACTGTTTACAGTTAAAAACTAATTAAAGGGACGCCTGGGTGGCTCAGTTGGTTAAGCGGCTGCCTTCGGCTCAGGTCATGATCCCAGCGTCCTGGCTGTCCCGCATCAGGCTCCTTGCTCCGCAGGGAGCCTGCTTCTCCCTCTGCCTCTGCCTGCCACTCTGCCTGTGCTCGCTCTCTCTCTGACAAATAAATAAATAAAATCTTTAAAAAAAAATAAAAGTAAAATAAAAAAACTAATTACATTAATTATCTTTTTAAAATTGCCATTTGGGGGGTGCCTGGGTGGCTCAGTGGGTTAAGCCTCTGCCTTGGCTCAGGTCATGATCTCAGGGTCCTGGGATTGAGCCCCACATCGGGCTCTCTGCTCAGCAGGGAGCCTGCTTCTCCTCTCTCGGCCTCTCTGCCTACTTGTGATCTCTCTCTGTCAAATAAATAAATTAAATCTTTTTTTTTTAAATTGCCATTTGGGGGCACCTGGTTGGCTCAGCTGGTTAAGGGACTGCCTTCAGCTCAGGGTCTTGATCCTGGAGTCCCCGGATCAAGTCCCATATCGAGCTCCCAGCTCCACGGGGAGTCTGCTTCTCCCTCTGACCTTCTTCCCTCTCATGCTCTCTCTCACTCTCCCTCTTTCTTTCTCAAAGAAATAAATAAAATCTTAAACAAACAAATTTGCCATCTGGGGGATGCCTGGGTGGCTCAAGTCATGATCCCAGAGTCCTGGAATCAAGCCACAGATCAGGCTCAGGGAGCCGTTTCTCCCTCTGCCCCTCCCCACTTCTTCTGTGCACACGCATGCATGTGCTCTCTCTCTTGCTCTCTCCAATGAATAAATAAAATCTTTAAAAATGTTTAAAAATTGCCATTTGATGCCTTAATGGTTATTTTAGTTCATTAAACTTGAAGCTTTTTTTTCTGGCTTACTTACTCTCAAAACTAGTGTTATTGGGACATCTGGGTGGCTCAGTCAGTTAAGCATCTGCCCTCCTCTTAGGTCATGATCCCAGGCTCCTGGGATCAAGCCCCACATCAGACTCCCTGCTTTGCAGGGAGTGTGCTTGCTTTCTCCCCAACCCCAGCTTGTACTCTCTCTCTCTCTCAAATAAATAAATAAAGTCTTAAAAAAAAACAAACACACACACACACACACAAAAACAAAAACCTAGTATTACCTAAGAATCTCCACCTAGAATCTCGTATTTCTCCAAGAAAATAATTTTCTCCTCACCCCACAATCTAATCAGAATCTAGAATATTCAGAGAATGGCAATCCATTAGACACGGAAAGAATCCATGAAAATGGCTGCAAAGTGACAAAAACAAAGCCTATTCATAAAACTTTGAATAGGCTAATTAAAAAGCATACATTAGAACTATGGATCTCTAAAAGTTTAGTCCTATCCTAGTGCAGAATTCAGCTTCAAAACATCTGCAGGCAGTTTTAACACTACATTTTCTTTTTTTTTTTTTTTAAGATTTCATTTATTTATTTATTTGTCAGTACAGGCAGGCAGAGTGGCAGGCAGAGGCAGAGGGAGAGGGAGAAGCAGGCTCCCCACGGAGCAAGGAGCCCAATGTGGGACTCGATCCCAGGAGGCTGGGATCACGACCTAAGCTGAAGGCAGCGGCTTAACCAACTGAGCCACCCAGGCATCCCTAACACTACATTTTCAAATGATTTCTAGTTATTTACACAGAGGAACACATACATTAAACTTATTTCTTTTAGCTATGAATATCCATAATTATTATGAAAAATTGTTATTTACACATATATGTTTCATCAAACCAATAAATACTTTATGTCTGGAATTGTGCAAGAAAGAGACAAGGGTGTCAGAGAGACACGAACCATAATACCAACCTTCAGTGATTTTGAAATATACTTGGAAATATTAAAATGCCAAACAAGGGGTGCCTGGGTGGCTCAGTGGGTTAAGCCGCTGCCTTCGGTTCAGGTCATGATCTCAGGGTCCTGGGATTGAGCCCCGCATCGGGCTCTCTGCTCAGCAGGGAGTCTGCTTCCCCCCTCTCTCTCTGCCTCTCTGCCTACTTGTGATCTCTGTCTGTCAAATAAGTAAATAAAATCTTAAAAAAAAAATGCCAAACAATATTTTAACAGTCATTCAAGGAAAGAGTAACAGATAGGCTAAAGCAAGCCATGATTAGGTAGCAACTGAATGGCTTAGTCAATGAATGCCCCCTTCTGTGAAGAGAAAAGAGAGAGAGCTGTCAGACTGGGAAAGTCTGCCCAGTAGCCAGGGAAGCATTCCAAAAAAAGGAGAAAGTGAATGAGGTCTCAGAATTTATTAATATTAACTGTAAAGCAGTTAAGAGCTTACTAATTTTTTCTTGGTTTCAGAAAATTACAGCCTGAAATGGATGGCAGTAACTGCAAAGTTATTGCTCCTCTTCTAACTCAGAGCTACCGGAGGATGGTCACCAAGGACGGCCATAGCACACTTCAAATGGATGGTGCTCAAAGAGGTCTTGCATATCTGCGAGATGCTTGGGGAATCCTAATGGACATGCGCTGGCGCTGGATGATGTTGGTCTTTTCTGCTTCTTTTGTTGTTCATTGGCTTGTCTTTGCAGTGCTCTGGTATGTTCTAGCTGAGATGAATGGTGATCTGGAACTAGATCATGATGCCCCACCTGAAAACCACACTATCTGTGTGAAGTACATCACCAGTTTCACAGCTGCATTCTCCTTCTCCCTGGAGACACAACTCACAATTGGTTATGGTACCATGTTCCCCAGTGGTGACTGTCCAAGTGCAATCGCCTTACTTGCCATACAAATGCTCCTAGGCCTCATGCTAGAGGCTTTTATCACAGGTAATTGTTTTTGTTCTTAAAAAAAAAAAAATTACAAGTGGTTTGGAAAGGGAATCGTCAGTTATAAGCAACTGTGTTGTAGAATAATTTAATTTGCATTATTAGCAGGTAATGTCGAAGACTTAAAAAGAAAAGTCTAGGACCAAATGAGAGATGACATTGTAAGAAACCTGACTCTACACTTAAATTTTACCTGTTGGAACTCCTTAAGAAAAAAGGGACCATTATGACACTAACTTGCAGCAATATCTTACATAAAAAATATTAACAAGAGATCTAAAAGGCATTTTTCAGAGAAGCTAAATACTTTGTCAAATAATTGGATAAATATGTTAAATGCATATTTTGACAATCATTTTACCTAACAGAGAAATGTTGATTTTTTTTTTCCTTTACTGGGTTAGAATTTCCTCCTCTGAGTTTATCTGTTCAACATTTACTCTTCATCAGTGAGCCCAGAGCACAATAGTCAGTATTATATTTAGAGATCAAGTAAATATACACATTCTTACTGGAAATATGGTTACAAAGATTATGAAATTTTATTTATAAACCCTAATAACACATTAGACTTTCCTCTAATTAAAGTAGGGCTAGTGTCACTTTTATAAGTTATATATATACAGTTTAAAAATCAAAAAACAAATAAAAAAGAAAACCTGG